>WNWK01035738.1:0-19587 GCA_009830355.1 Cherax destructor | reverse complement strand
TTAATTTCCTTATTTTGATGTTCCCGCCATTACGGAACCACTCACCACTTGTAGAGGTGTGACTGCACCTCACTCCTGGTAGCCTTTTCTTCCTTCCCCTTCACCCTCCTCACAGCAGGGCAGACCACCTCACTACTGGTATTATTCCCCTCCAGGAAGCAGCCACCCCCCTCTTCCAAAACCCTTGGGTGAACCCAGCCTCCTATTTCCCTGAGAAAAGGACCTCACTCTCACTTCCAAACCCATTGAGGTGAACCCAGCCCTCCAAACCCCTGGAAAGCAGGACCTCCTCCTTCACACCAACCCACGTTTTAAACACGCAGCAGCAGCCGATTTAACCCTCACCAATCCCGACCAGGGACTGGGACCATTGACCACTGACCACGTTGCTTTTGCGATTTTAATTCTTTTGGGAGATTCTGAAGAGAAGGTGCAAAGGTTGATTGGAAGAATTTTGAAGAGAATGTAAAATAAAAGAGAATATGAATAAGAGTAAGGTGATGAAAGTAAATATGACGGTAGTAAAATATAGAACATTAAACAGATTGTAGAAATCTTAAATGCATTTGCATATTTGGGATTAGACATGTCAAATGACATGTCTTTGAAAGCTGAGGTGAACCATAGAAGTGCTGAGGCATCTGTGGAGACACAGAACCTTATCAATGGAGGCAAAAAGGAGAAATGTACTAGAGTTTAATGGTACCAACACACTTATGTGGATATGAAGTTTGGGTTGTGAACGTTGCAACGAAGAGGAGGCAGTGAGGATGTTACAGTGCTGGAGGTGGGAAGTACAGTGCCTGTACTCTGCTGGAGGCAGTGAGGATGTTACAGTGCTGGAGGTGGGAAGTACAGTGCCTGTACTCTGCTGGAGGCAGTGAGGATGTTACAGTGCTGGAGGTGGGAAGTACAGTGCCTGTACTCTGCGGAGGCAGTGAGGATGTTCAGGTGGAGGTGGAAACAGTGCCACCTGCTGGAGGCAGGAGGATGTTACAGTGCTGGAGGTGGGGGCCCGTGCCTTCCTGCTGGAAGCAGTGAGGAGAAGGGAGGTGGGAAGAATGCCTGTACCTGCTGGAGGCAGTGAGGATGTTACAGTGTGGAGGTGGGGAAAACAGTGCCTGTACCTGCTGGAGGCAGTGAGGTTGGTGGAGGTGGGAAGACAGTGCCACCTGCTGGAGGCAGGAGGATGTTACAGTGCTGGAGGTGGAAGTCAGGCCTGTACCTGCTGGAGGCAGTGAGGATGTTACAGTGCTGGAGGTGGGAAGACAGTGCCCCACCTGCTGGAGGCAGGAGATGTAAGTTCTGAGGTGGGAAGCCAGTCCTGTACCCGAAGGATGGGTAGATTTACAGTCTGGAGGTGGGAAGACAGTGCCTGTATCGAAGGATGGGTGAGGATGTTACAGTTTGGAGTTGGAAGTACAGTCCTGACTCTGAAGGATGGGTGAGGATGTTTAAGGTGGAGGTGGGAAGGCAGTGCCTGTACCTGAAGGATGGTGAGGATGTTCAGTGCTGGAGGTGGGGACATCCTGACCTGAAGGATGGGGGATTTACAGTTTGGAGGTGGGAAGACAGTCCTGTACTCTGAAGGATTAGGAGTTACAGCGGGGTGGAGGCACAGTCCACCTGGGATGGTGAGGATTTAAGTCTGGATGGAAAGCACATGCCTGTACCTGGGATGGGTGGGGATGGGAAGTGTGGAGGTGGGAAACAGTGCCTGTACTCGGAAAGGGGAGGATTTAATTCTGGGAGGTGGGAAACAGTGCCTGTCCGAAGGATGGGTGAGGATGTTAAGTGCTGGAGGTGGGGCCAGTGCCTGTACCTGAAGGATAGGAGGATTTAAGTGCTGGAGGTGGGAATTACAGTGCCTGATTGAAGGATGGTGAGGATTTGTGCCAGGTGGGCACAGGCCGACCTGAAGGATGGGGGGGATGTTACAGTGTGGAGGGGGTAAGTGCCTGTACTCTGAAGGATGAGTGAGGATGTTACAGTGTGGAGGTGGGGTACAGTGCCTGTACTCTGAAGGATTGGTGGGGATGTTACAGTTCTGGAGGTGGGAAGTACAGTGCCTGTACTCTGAAGGATGGTGGGGATGTTAAGTTCTGGAGTGGGAAGTACAGTGCCTGTACTCTGAAGGATGGAGTGAGGATGTTACAGTCCTGGAGGTGGGAAGTACAGTGCCTGTACTCTGAAGGATGAGTGAGGATGTTACAGTTCTGGAGGTGGGAAGTACAGTCCTGTACTCTGAAGGATGAGTGAGGATGTTACAGTTCTGAGGTGGGAAGTACAGTGCCTGTACTCTGAAGGATGGGTGAGGATGTTACAGTTCTGGAGGTGGGAAGTACAGTGCCCGTACTCTGAAGGATGGGTGAGGATGTTTACAGTTCTGGAGGTGGGAAGTACAGTGCCTGTACTCTGAAGGATGGTGAGGATGTTACAGTTCTTGAGGTGGGAAGTACAGTGCCTGTACTCTGAAGGATGGGTGAGGATGTTACAGTTCTGGAGGTGGGAAGTACAGTGCCTGTACTCTGAAGGATTGGTGGGATGTTACAGTTCTGAGGTGGGAAGTACAGTGCCTTTACTCTGAAGGATTGGTGGGGATGTTACAGTTCTGGAGGTGGGAAGTACAGTGCCTGTACTCTGAAGGATGGGTGAGGATGTTACAGTTCTGAGGTGGGAAGTACAGTGCCTGTACTCTGAAGGATGAGTGAGGATGTTACAGTTCTGAGGTGGGAAGTACAGTGCCTGTACTCTGAAGGATGGGTGAGGATGTTACAGTTCTGGAGGTGGGAAGTACAGTGCCTGTACTCTGAAGGATGGGTGAGGATGTTACAGTTCTGGAGGTGGGAAGTACAGTGCCTGTACTCTGAAGGATGGGTGAGGATGTTACAGTTCTGGAGGTGGGAAGTACAGTGCCTGTACTCTGAAGGATGGGTGAGGATGTTACAGTTCTGGAGGTGGGAAGTACAGTGCCTGTACTTTGAAGGATGGGTGGGGATGTTACAGTCCTGGAGGTGGGAAGTACAGTGCCTGTACTCTGAAGGATAAGTGAGGATGTTACAGTTCTGGAGGTGGGAAGTACAGTGCCTGTACTCTGAAGGATGAGTGAGGATGTTACAGTTCTGGAGGTGGGAAGTACAGTGCCTGTACTCTGAAGGATGGGTGGGGATGTTACAGTTCTGGAGGTGGGAAGTACAGTGCCTGTACTCTGAAAGATGGGTGAGGATGTTACAGTTCTGGAGGTGGGAAGTACAGTGCCTGTACTCTGAAGGATGGGTGAGGATGTTACAGTTCTGGAGGTGGGAAGTACAGTGCCTGTACTCTGAACTAACAGCCTGGCTGATCAACAACTCAAGGAAGCCTCAGTGGTGATATCTTTCCGGCCAAACAAACCATGTGGATTCTTACCACTAAATCTCAACCTAATTTGCATACCAGAGAGGGTAGGCCTACTGAAAAATTCAATTTCCGCCTCTCCTATATTTTTTCGTAATATTTTTTTTGTAATGATAATATTATTATTTAATAATATTAAAACCTGTGAAGGGAGGGTGGGGGGTTGGAGAGGGGGAAGGTTGGGGTGTGTTGGAGAGAATGGGGTAAGATGTTGGGGAAATTTGGTGTAATTTTCCCCCCACTGTGTTCCCGTCTGGTACTCTTATTAACCCCCTCCCCTCCCTCCCTCCTTTTTCCCCCTCCCCTCCCTTTCCTCCTCCCCCTCCCCTCACACTGATTATTGATCAAGTTGGTTCAAAGGGGAAAGTTTTGCCCTCAGAGAGAGAGAGGAAAAACCCAGGACAACTTTGTGCCTCGTAGAGAAAGTTTGTAGGAAAAATGTCTCTCACTCAAGTGGCATTTTGCTGCCACTTTCTCAACACTTTCTAAACAAGTGGTGAGAGGGAGGGAGGGAGGGACAGAGAGGGAGGGAGGGGAGAGTCTGTGATTTATATATATATATATATATATATATATATATATATAGGCCTACACTAGCCCAACATTAGACCTACAGGCCTACACTAGGCCTACTAAACCCAACATCAATATATACATCACTCAAAAATAATCACAATCTCAGCTACTAACAACTGTTATTAACAATGATAATATTAACAATAATATATTAACAATAATAATATTAACATATTAACAATAATAATATTAACATATTAACAATGATAATATTAACATATTAACATATTAACAATGATAATATTAACATATTAACAATGATAATATTAACAATATTAATATTAACATATTAACAATGATAATATTAACAATAATAATATTAGCATATTAACAGTAATAATATTAACATATTAACAATGATAATATTAACATATTAACAATGATAATATTAACATATTAACAATGATAATATTAACATATTAACAATGATAATATTAACATATTTTTTCAACTTTACGAAAGAATTAACTCCGGGAATTTAATAAAAATCTGATTATAAATACTGGACGGTATTTACTCGTGTCTATTGTTATTTTTGTAGTCATAAATTAGACCTATTTTGTTTCGTGATGTAGGGGGGTAGGGGGAAATCTGTGCTTGAAAATCTGTGTTGGGAAATCTGTGTTAGGAAATCTGTGTTGGGAAATAATAAGATATAAGATTTCGTTCGGATTTTTATCCCGTGTTAGACGTGGGTAGGAATGTTTAGTACACAGGATAACCCAGGTGAGGTGCAAGATAACCCAGGGTAGGGAGTTAGCCACCAGGATAACCCAGGGTAGGAGTTAGACAGGAAAACCCAGGAGGAGAGTTAGCCACCCAGGATAACCCAGGGTAGGGAGAGCCACCAGACAGGTAGGAGTTAGCCACCCAGGATAACCCAGGGTAGGGAGAGTTAGCCACCAGGATACCCAGGGTAGGGAGGGTGTAGTACGGGTGGATTAACCGTAGGTAGGGAGTTAGACCAGGATAAAGGAAGTTAGCCACCAGGATAACCCAGGGTAGGAGGGCAAGGATAACAGGTAGAGTTAGCCACCCAGGATAACCCAGGTAGGGAGGTTAGCCACCCAGGATAACCCAGGGTAGGGAGGGTTAGCCACCCAGGATAACCCAGGGTAGGGAGGTTAGCCACCCAGGATAACCCAGGGTAGGGAGGTTAGCCACCCAGGATAACCCAGGGTAGGGAGGGTTAGCCACCAGATAACCCAGGTAGGGAGGTTAGCCACCAGGATAACCCAGGGTAGAGGTTAGCCACCCAGGATAACCCAGGGTAGGAGGTTAGCCACCCAATACCCAGGGTGAGGGTTACCACCAATAACCCAGGTAGGAGGTTAGCCACCCAGGATAACCCTAGGGTAGGATAGCACCCAGGATAACCCAGGTAGGAGGTTAGCCACCAGGATAACCCAGGGTAGGAGGGTTAGCACCAGATAACCCAGAGTAGAGGTCACCCAGGTAACCCAGGGTAGGAGTTAGCCACCAGATAACCAGTGGAGTTAGCACCCAGGATAACCCGGTAGGGAGGGTTAGCCACCCAGGATAACCCAGGGTAGGGAGGGTTAGCCACCCAGGATAACAGGTAGGAGTTAGCCCCCAGGATAACCCAGGGTAGAGGTTAGCCACCCAGGATAACCCAGGTAGGGAGAGGTTAGCACAGATAACCAGGTAGGAGTTAGCCACCAGGATAACCCAGGGTAGGGAGGTTAGCCACCCAGGATAACCCGGGTGGGTTAGCACAGGTAACCCAGGAGGGTTAGCCACCGATAACCGGTAGGAGTTAACCACCAGGATACGGTAGGAGGGTTAGCCCAGGAAACCCAGGAGGAGTTAGACCCAGGATACCAGGGTAGGAGGGTTAGCCACCAGGATAACCAGGTAGGGAGTTAACAGATAACCCAGGGTAGGAGGGTTAGCCACCCAGGATAACCCAGGGTAGGAGGGTTAGCCACGATACCAAGGATAACCCAGGGTAACCAGGAAGAGGGTTAGCCACCAGGATAACCAGGGTAGGAGGTTAGCCACCAGGATAACCCAGGGTAGGGGGGTTAGCCACCAGGATAACAGGGTGGAGGTTAGCCACCAGGATAACCAGGGTAGGAGGTTAGCCACCAGGATAACCAGGTAAGGGTTAGACGGACATTAGCCACCCAGGATAACCCAGGGTAGGAGGTTGCACCAGGATAACCCAGGTAGGGAGGTTAGCCACCAGGATAACCCAGGGTAGGGAGGGTTAGCCACCCAGGATAACCAGGGTAGGAGGTTAGCCCCCAGGATAACCAGGGTAGGGAGATTAGCCACCAGATAACCCAGGGTAGGAGGGTTAGCCACCAGGATAACCCAGGGTAGGGAGGTTAGCCACCCAGGATAACCCAGGGTAGGAGGTTAGCCACCAGGATAACCCAGGTAGGAGGTTAGCACCAGATAACCCAGGGTAGGAGGTTAGCCACCAGGATACCAGGGAAGGTTAGCACGGATACCCAGGTAGGGAGGTTAGCACCCAGTAACGGTAGGGAGTGTTAGCCACCCAGGATAACCCAGGGTAGGGAGTGTTAGCCACCCAGGATAACCCAGGGTAGGGAGGTTAGCCACCCAGGATAACCCGGGTAGGGAGGGTAGAGCCACCCAGGATAACCCAGGGTAGGGAGTGTTAGCCACCCAGGATAACCCAGGGTAGGGAGGTTAGCCACCCAGGATAACCCAGGGTAGGGAGGTTAGCCACCCAGGATAACCCAGGGTAGGGAGGTTAGCCACCCAGGAGTAACCCAGGTAGGGAGGTTAGCCACCCAGGATAACCCAGGGTAGGGAGTGTTAGCCCCCAGGATAACCAGGGTAGGAGGTTAGCCACCCAGGATAACCCAGGGTAGGGAGGTTAGCCACCCAGGATAACCCAGGGTAGGGAGTGTTAGCCACCCAGGATAACCCAGGGTAGGGAGGTTAGCCACCCAGGATAACCCAGGGTAGGAGTTTAGAGGGTAGTACCACCAGGATAACCCAGGGTAGGGAGGTTAGCCACCCAGGATAACCCAGGGTAGGAGGTTAGCCACCCAGGATAACCCAGGTAGGGAGGTTAGCCACCCAGGATAACCCAGGGTAGGGAGGTTAGCCACCCAGGATAACCCAGGGTAGGGAGAGTTAGCCACCCAGGATAACCCAGGGTAGGGAGGGTTAGCCACCCAGGATAACCCAGGGTAGGAGGTTAGCCACCCAGGATAACCAGGTAGGAGTTAGCACCAGGATAACCAGGGTAGGGTTAGTTAGCCACCAGGATCGGGTAGGTTAGCCACAGGTAGGGTAGGGTTACCACCCAGGATAACCCAGGTAGGGAGGGTTAGCCACCCAGGATAACCCAGGGTAGGGAGGGTTAGCCACCCAGGATAACCCAGGGTAGGGAGGGTTAGCCACCCAGGATAACCCGAGGGTAGGGAAGGGTTAGCCACCCAGGATAACCCAGGGTAGGGAGGGTTAGCCACCCAGGATAACCCAGGGTAGGGAGGGTTAGCCACCCAGGATAACCCAGGGTAGGGAGGGTTAGCCACCCAGGATAACCCAGGGTAGGGAGGGTTAGCCACCCAGGATAACCCAGGGTAGGAGGGTTAGCACCAGGATAACCCAGGGTAGGGAGGGTTAGCCACCCAGGATAACCCAGGGTAGGGAGGGTTAGCCACCCAGGATAACCCAGGGTAGGGAGGGTTAGCCACCCAGGATAACCCAAGAAAGTCAGTGCGTCATCGAGGACTGTCTGTCTGATTTCCATTGTGGTCCTCAATCATGTCCCCCAGGATGCCACCCACACCAGTCAACTAACAACCCAGGTACCTATTTGCTGCTAGGTGAACATGACAACAGGTGTAAATAAACAGGTCGAAATGTTTCCACCCGCCGGGAATCGAACCCGGGCCCTCCGTTTGTGAAGCGAGAGCTCTAGCCATCTGTGCTGGGAAATCTGTATGGTAAAATCTGCGTCAAAGGGAACATTGGTAAGGTTCTCTTGGCTAATTCAGATTTCCCCAAGGGTTGAAACTATGGACATATTTCAAATATGGAAGATTGTAAGACTTGTGCAAGATGTGGGTAGTCCCTTGATGATGTGAGAAGTCACGAAAGTGCTTGCAATTTCACTATTGTGAGATCACCTGTTTACTGTGATTTTATTGCAACATGTGGGTGTCTGTGTTCCGCCCAACCAGTGGCTTCTTCAGTCTTATACAAGACAGAGTGGTGAAGATCATGAGGGTTTGAGGTGGTCAGTCCCTCAGTTGGAGTGGGTCATTCACACACTGAGGTTCGATCCCCTTCCCCTGAGTTATCCTGGGTGGATAACCCTCCCCTGGCTTATCCTGGGTGAATAACCCTCCCCTGGGTTATCCTGGGTGAATAACCCTCCCCTGGGTTATCCTGGGTGGATAACCCTCCCCTGGGTTATCCTGGGTGATAACCCTCCCCTGGGTTATCCTGGGTGGATAACCCTCCCCTGGGTGGATAACCCTCTCCTGGGTTACCCTGGGTGGATAACCCTCCCCTGGGTTATCCTGGGTGCATAATCCTCCCCTGGGTTATCCTAGGTGAATAACCCTCCCCTGGGTTATCCTGGGTGGATAACCCTTCCCTGGGTTATCCTAGGTGAATAACCCTCCCCTGGGTTATCCTTGGTGGATAACCCTCCCCTGGGTTATCCTGGGTGGATAACCTTCCCCTGGGTTACCCTAGGTGGATAACCTTCCCCTGGGTTATCCTGGGTAGATAACCCTTCCCTGGGTTATCCTGGGTGGATAACCCTCCCCTGGGTTATCCTGGGTGGATAACCTTTCCCTGGGTTATCGTGGGTGGATAACCTTCCCCTGGGTTGTCCTGGGTGGATAACCCTCCCCTGGGTTATCCTGGGTGGATAACCTTCCCCTGGGTTATCCTGGGTGGATAACCTTCCCCTGGGTTATCGTGGGTGGATAACCTTCCCCTGGGTTATCGTGGGTGGATAACCTTCCCTTGGGTTGTCCTGGGTGGAGAACCCTCCCTGGGTTATCCTGGGTGGATAACCTTCCCTGGTTGTCCTGGGTGGTTAACCCTCCCTGGGTTATCCTGGGTGGATAACCTTCCCTGGGTTATCGTGGGTGGATAACCTTCCCTGGGTTGTCCTGGTGGATAACCCTCCCCTGGGTTATCCTGGGTGGATAACCTTCCCCTGGGTTGTCCTGGGTGGTTAACCCTCCCCTGGGTTATCCTGGGTGGATAACCTTCCCCTGGGTTATCGTGGGTGGATAACCTTCCCCTGGGTTGTCCTGGTGGATAACCCTCCCCTGGGTTATCCTGGGTGTATAACTTTCCCCTGGGTTATCGTGGGTGGATAACCTTCCCCTGGGTTGTCCTGGTGGATAACCTTCCCCTGGGTGGATAACTTTCCCCTGGGTTATCCTGGGTGGATAACCCTCCCTGGGTGGATAACCCTCCCCTGGGTGGATAACCCTTCCCTGGGTTATCCTGGGTGGATAACCCTCCCTGGGTTATCCTGGGTGGATAACCCTCCCCTGGGTTATCCTGGGTGGATAAACCTCCCCTGGGTTATCCTGGGTGGATAACCCTCCCTGGGTTATCCTGGGTGGATAACCCTCCCTGGGTTATCCTGGGTGGATAACCCTCCCTGGGTTATCCTGGGTGGTTAACCCTCCCTGGGTTATCCTGGGTGGATAACCTCCCTGGGTTATCTTGGTGGATAACCTTCCCTGGGTTGTCCTGGTGGATAACCTCCCTGGGTCGGATAACTTCCCTGGGTTATCCTGGTGGATAACCTCCCTTGGGTGATAACCTCTGGTGGATAACCTTCCCTGGGTTATCCTGGGTGGATAACCTTCCCTGGGTTATCTCTGGGTGGATAACCCTCCTGGGTTATCCTGGGTGGATAACCCTTCCCTGGGTTATCCTGGGTGGATAACCCTTCCTGGGTTATCCTCGGGTGGATAACCCTTCCCTGGGTTATCCTGGTGGATAACCCTCCCTGGGTTATCCTGGGTGGATAACCCTCCCCTGGGTTATCCTGGGTGGATAACCCTCCCCTGGGTTATCCTGGCTGGATAACCCTTCCCTGGGTTATCCTGGGTGGATAACCCTTCCCTGGGTTATCCTGGGTGGATAACCCTCCCTGGGTTATCCTGGGTGGATAATCCTCCCTGGGTTATCCTGGGTGGATAACCCTTCCCTGGGTTATCCTGGGTGGATAACCCTCCCCTGGGTTATCCTGGCTGGATAACCCTCCCCTGGGTTATCCTGGCTGGATAACCCTCCCCTGGGTTATCCTGGGTGGATAACCCTCCCTGGTACCTGGCTGATAACCCTCCCGGTTATCCTGGCTGGATAACCCTCCCTGGGTTATCCTGGCTGGATAACCTCCCTGGGTTATCCTGGTGGATAACCCTTCCCTGGTTATCCTGGGTGGATAACCCTTCCTGGGTTATCCTGGCTGGATAACCCTTCCCTGGGTTATCCTGGGTGGATAACCCTTCCCTGGGTTATCCTGGCTGGATAACCCTTCCACTTCTTCCTCTTCCTACTTTATCTTGCACATATCCACAGCAAAATACACTTATTGATATCTGTGATTCCCCTTAATTTGCACATGACTAACCAAAATTCTAATACAACTATTGCTCCATAATACTTAAGCTAGTCATAAATTTGCCTAAGACACTCCAATATAGAAACTATATTATGCCAATACATCACCTTTATCATTAATATATAAACTAATTGCTAACTTCTTATACTAATTGTTAAATTCTTAAATGTTTAAATTCCAGTACCTAAATTTTGTAAACCTAGTTAATCACTACAATTACCTAACCTTAATATCTGTATAATCATTGTGTCACTATTGAGTAAGACCTATCATAAGACTGCCTGAAAAACCTAGGCATACCTAGGCATATTATTGGCCATCTTGTAATATCTACTTTAATGTATAATTATAAGTACACCCCACCTTGTATATTACATGAAATAAAGAATTTGAATTTGAATTTGAGTTACCCTTGTAAAGTTTTCTGTTACATGAAGTAATGTAAGGGTGTGTCGTTTTCTGTTCTCTCTCTCTCAAGATTCTGGTTTTGATATTAGATTTCAGGGGAGACCTTCTTTAATTATCTTCTCATAATGGTGCCTTTCCTTCGTTTCCTCTTCCCCTTCACCTCTTCCCTTTCCCCTCTTTCCCCTTCCATCTTCTCTCCATGTTGACTCATTCCTAGAAATTAACAACTGGGTGTCTACACTACAATCTGAATTGTTTACCATCCTGATGTCACTAAGTTAACTTCTAACACTCAACTTGCTTACTATCCTGATGTCACTAAGTTAACTTCTAACACTCAACTTGACTCTATTATTGCTGCAACATTAGGAAACATAGCCAGGGGAAAAATCCTGGCAAACAGAAATCAAATCTGTAGTCATGGAATATCTGTGAACATTAAGTTTATTCAGGTATACACAAATACACTTACATAGATTATCATACATAGCAGCATATGTGTAGAGAACCTACCAGCATAACACAAGAAAGTCACACAAAATGACTTCCATTGGGTGGGACGTACAGTTTTGATCATCCAGAAAAATGGCGCGACCTCATGACCAAAGGAGAATGCCGCTCTTCTCCCTTGTAAATTATTTCACCCTGAAATGTGTTATTCTTCAGCCCTTGAAAGACAATGTTGCGACACATTCTGTGAGGCGCACCATTTAAAGGGGACAAGAAGGTACACCCCACACAGACCTTGAGCAACAAGCCAGCGTAGTTACAACCACAGTCCTGAGCAGTGGCGTGCAGAGGAAGGGGCCGAAGGGGCGGTGGCCCCGAGCATCTAAATGGGGGGGGAACCAGTTAGAGAGGGAAATAAGATAGTGATTTGGGGCATACAATCAAGGAGTTGGCCCCCGGGCATCACCAGACCTCAGCACGCCACTGCTCCAGAGAAAGGTATTTTTTTAGTGACAGGAAGAAAAAACAATGGTAGGAAATGACAGAAATATTACACCACCTCGGGTCACTATTGGAGTGGAGGCACAGTCAGTGGCCTTCACTCTAGAACAGATATTACTGCCAGCAAACAAAGCCCCCCTGCATACCATCAATACGATGGCATTTATCTTTGTAAACATACAGGGTCTAAAGCCATCAACAAACAACAAATTACCTTTTATCAGCGGTCTGCTCACAGAGTCGAATGCAATGTTTGTGGCTTTCACAGAGACCCATATAAAGGATCAGTTTGACAAGGACATATGAATCCCAGGTTATAACCTATACAGATGTTACAGGGTGAACAGACCTCAAGGGAGGAGGTGTCGAAAACCAAAACCCTGTCATTGTGGTTGTAAACAAGCCTCCTGTCAGTGTGGTTGTAAACAAGCCTCCTGTCAGTGTGGTTGTAAACAAGCCTCCTGTCAGTGTGGTTGTAAACAAGCCTCCTGTCAGTGTGGTTGTAAACAAGCCTCCTGTCAGTGTGGTTGTAAACAAGCCTCCTGTCAGTGTGGTTGTAAACAAGCCTCCTGTCAGTGTGGTTGTAAACAAACCTGTCAGTGTGGTTGTAAACAAGCCTCCTGTCATTGTGGTTGTAAACAAACCTAATGTCATTGTGGTTGTAAACAAGCCTCCTGTCAGTGTGGTTGTAAACAAGCCTCCTGTCAGTGTGATTGTAAACAATCCTCCTGTCATTGTGGTTGTAAACAATCCTCCTGTCATTGTGGTTTTAAACAATCCTGTCAGGAGGCAGCTCAGATGAAAAGTCACACACACGAGATATTAAATCTCTGCAACAAATTTACCTTAAGCCAGTAAATAGTGGAGCCAACAAGACTGGAAAATACACTCGACCTCATCTTCACTAACAACGACGATCTGATAAAACAGTATCAAAGACAATACACTCACATCACAACATAATAGAGGTACAGACATGTATGCACAGGGATCCTGACCAGCAAAATGTGATCAGTTATGAGGGAGCCTTCACAAAATTCAACTTTAATAACAAAAACATAGTCACACTGACTGATGTTGTAGCCAGGCTTAGGCTTGGTTACAAGTACTTCTGACAGTCACACTGACTGATGTTGTAGCCAGGCTTAGGCTTGGTTACAAGTACTTCTGACTGTCACACTGACTGATGTTGTAGCCAGATTTAGGCTTGGTTACAAGTATTCCTGACAGTCACACTGACTGATGTTGTAGCCAGACTTAGGCTTGGTTACAAGTGCTTCTGACAGTCACACTGACTGATGTTGTAGCCAGGCTTAGGCTTGGTTACAAGTACTTCTGACAGTCACACTGACTGGTGTTGTAGCCAGACTTAGGCTTGGTTACAAGTACTTCTGACAGTCACACTGACTGATATTGTGGCCAGGCTTAGGTTTGGTTACAAGTACTTCTGACAGTCACACTGACTGGTGTTGTAGCCAGACTTAGGCTTGGTTACAAGTACTTCTGACAGTCACACTGACTGGTGTTGTAGCCAGGCTTAGGCTTGGTTACAAGTACTTCTGACAGTCACACTGACTGATGTAGCCAGGCTTAAGCTTGGTTACAAGTACTTCTGACAGTCTGACAGACACACAGATGATGATCAGACTAAATACAAAGTATGTGGTCAGTCTTATGGTCACTGTCTTCAACATTATGTGCTTAACTGTCCACTTATTGGGGAATATAGAGATAGTATACATAGACAGGAAGGATGTAATATACGAAATAAATTAGCAGGTTCGGTGGTAAAATATAAGGTGGGAGAGTTGGGTATCATTATTGATAAAGCGTGTCGCCCACACAGTAGGCGTCTTCAGTCAAATACACAGACAGTAGTATTTGAGGTGGTCAGTCCCTCAGCCTGGTATTTTATACCAGTTTCAACACAAAATCTTATCTAAATATTCCTCTTTCTTCTCTTTACTCTCCCATTTCTCCTCTCTCTTCCCTTCCTCGTTCACTCTTCCTTTAACCTGCCTTTCTCTCTCCTACCTTCGCTCCCTCCCGTCTTTTACTCTCCCCTCTCTATCTCTCCCCCTGGCAGGAAGCCTGGTACACATCACTGGTTGAAAGACATGCTCTTCTCCTGTCACTTAGACATGTCTTCACCTTATCTCTGTACACCCGGATATACACACCACTACACCCTCGTGTACCATCAACACCACCGCTTGTGGGTGGGTGTGATTTGGACCTGACTAGCTTAGGTCAGTAGGTGACTTGGACCTGACTAGCTTAGGTCAGTAGGTGACTTGGACCTGACTAGCTTAGGTCAGTAGGTGACTTGGACCTGACTAGCTTAGGTCAGTAGGTGACTTGGACCTGACTAGCTTAGGTCAGTAGGTGACTTGGACCTGACTAGCTTAGGTCAGTAGGTGACTTGGACCTGACTAGCTTAGGTCAGTAGGTGACTTGGACCTACTTAGCATGGCCCAATAGGTGACTTGGACCTACTTAGCATGGCCCAATAGGTGACTTGGACCTACTTAGCATGGGCCAGTAGATGACTTAGACAATACACACACAACCCACACATAGAAGAGAGGAGCTTACGACGACGTTTCGGTCCGACTTGGACCATTTACAAAGTCACACTGACACAAGAACAGGTGGAAGGGGTATTTATAGGCAGCAGACAGGGGGAGGGGACAAGAAAGTGGTGTGTGTATTGTTCCAGTCACGGTATTGTGCCTTTTTCTTATTTATGACTTAGACCTGCCTAGCATGGGCCAGTAGGTGACTTAGACCTGCCTAGTATGGGCCAGTAGGTGACTTAGACCTACCTAGCATGGGCCAGTAGGTGACTTGGACCTATCTAGCATGGGCCAGCAGGTGACTTAGACCTGCCTAGCATGGGCCAGTAGGTGACTTAGACCTGCCTAGCATGGGCCAGTAGGTAACTTAGACCTGCCTAGCATGGGCCAGTAGGTGACTTAGACCTGCCTAACATGGGCTAGTAGGTGACTTAGACCTGCCTAGCATGGGCCAGTAGGTGACTTAGACCTGCCTAGCATGGGCCAGTAGGTGACTTAGACCTGCCTAGCATGGGCCAGTAGGTGACTTAGATCTGCCTAGTGAGGAGAGCAAGTTTGATCCAAGGAAATGAATCATGGCTCAAATTCGTAGGATCAAGAGCACCTGTACGCATCCCATAGACAGTGTGGGACGCAAGCTGCGTCCCATTATGCGTATTAACCCACTAAACGCATTTTTCCGTAAGAAATGGATTTGACGCATTTTTTTTGGCGTTTTTTGCGTAAGAAATGGGTGAATTGGCGCATTTTTTGGCGTTTTTTGCGTAGAAATGGGTAAATTGACGCATTTTTGGCGTTTTTTGCGTAATGGATGAATTGACGCATGTTTTTGAGCGGGAGATGAGTCAGGTTAACAAGTGTTCAGTGTGAGGTTAAACAGCTGTGTAAATACGCCCAGACACAGAGTATCAGTGAGGAAATGCGTATGAGGCGTATGTGTGTGTGTGTGTGTGTGTTGTGTATGTGTGTGTGTGTGGTGTATGTGTGTGTGTGTTGTGTGTATGTGTGTGTGTGTGTGTGTGTGTGGTGTATGTGTGTGTGTTGTGTGTGTGTATGTGTGTGTGTGTGTGTGTTGTGTGTATGTGTGTGTGTGTGTGTGTGTGTGGTGTATGTGTGTGTGTGTGTGTGTATGTGTGTGTGTGTGTGTGTGTTGTGTGTGTGTGTGTGTTGTGTGTGTGGTGTGTGTGTGTGTTGTGTGTGTGTATGTGTGTGTGTTGTGTGTGTGTATGTGTGTGTGTTGTGTGTGTGTTGTGTGTATATGTGTGTGTATATGTGTGTATATGTGTGTGTTGTATGTGTGTGTGTTGTGTGTGTGTTGTGTGTGTGTGTTGTGTGTGTGTGTACTCACCTAAATGTGGTTGCAGGGGTCGAGACTCAGCTCCTGGCCCCGCCTCTTCGCTGTCCGCTACTGGATCTCTGCTCTCCCTGCTCCATGAGCTTTATCATACCTTGTCTTAAAACTGTGTATGGTTCCCGCCTCCACTATATCGTTCGCTAGACTATTCCACTTCCTGACTACTCTGTGGCTGAAGAAATGCTTCCTAACATCCCTTTGACTCATCTGAGTCTTCAGCTTCCAGTTGTGTCCCCTTGTTTCTGTGTTCCCTCTCTGGAACAACCTGTCACTGTCTACCTTGTCGATTCCCCGCAGTATTTTGTATGTCGTTATCATGTCTCCTCTGACCCTTCTTTCCTCCAGTGTTGTTAGTCCTATTTCCCTCAACCTTTCTTCATAGGACAGACCCCTGAGTTGTGGAACTAACCTTGTCGCAAACCTTTGCACTTTCTCTAGTTTCTTGACGTGCTTGACCAGGTGTGGGTTCCAGACTGGTGCTGCATATTCTAGTATGGGACTGACGTACACGGTATACAGTGTCTTGAACGATTCTCTGTGTGTGTGTGTGTGTGTGTGTTGTGTGTGTGTGTGTGTTGTGTGTGTGTGTGTTGTGTGTGTGTGTGTTGTGTGTGTGTGTGTTGTGTGGTGTGTGTTGTGTGTGTGTTGTGTGGGTGTGTGTGTGTGTGTGTATGTAACTCTCCTCCCCAGGTTTTGCCACCTCCCTGCCACACCCTCCGCTCCTTCCCCTCCCCCTTCTTCCCCTCCTCTCCCCCCTCATCACCCTCGTATTCTTGTAGCTGTAATAGGTAGTTGGTTAATTACCTGGTTTATATATAACAAGGTCAGTGTTGTGTGTGTGTACTCACCTATTTGTGGTTGCAGGGGTCGATTCATAGCTCCTGGCCCCGCCTCTTCATTGATCGCTGCTAGATCCTCTTTCTCCCTGCTCTATGAGCTTTATCATACCTCGTCTTAAAACTATGTATAGTTCCTGCCTCCACTACGTCACTTTCTAGACTATTCCACTTCCTGACAACTCTATGACTGAAGAAATACTTCCTAACATCCCTTTGATTCATCTGAGTCTTCAACTTCCAATTGTGACCCCTTGTTTCTGTGTCCCCTCTCTGGAACATCCTGTCTCTGTCCACCTTGTCAATTCCTCGCAGTATTTTGTATGTCGTTATCATGTCTCCCCTAATCCTCCTGTCCTCTAGTGTCGTCAGGCCGATTTCCCTTAACCTTTCTTCGTAGGACAATCCCCTTAGCTCTGGGACTAGTCTTGTTGCAAACCTTTGCACTTTCTCTAATTTCTAGACGTGCTTGACCAGGTGTGGGTTCCAAACTGTGTTAGTTACCATTTTGTCCTAGGCACATGTCGATTAGACACTAGGCCTGTTGTATGTATGTGTGTGTGTGTGTGTGTGTAACGAAACACTTCGAAATGTTTCGGCCCCGCCGGGAATTGAACCCGGGCCCTCCGTGCGTGAAGCAAGAGCGCTAGCCACCATGCCATCGGTGTGTGTGTGTGTGTGTGTGTGTGTGTGTGTGTGTGTGTGTGTGTGTGTGTAAACAATTAATAAGTGAGGGGAAGGAAGCAGTTTAGTAACAACATAGACGGGGAATATGCAACAATTAACAATTAAATAAAGCGGGGGCGTTATACCTCCTCCCTCCCACACAGTGCATCACGGCTGCTTGGACCACCACTCTTACTAATAAACGTCAACGACCCATTAGAGGGGATTGAACTGTGTGTGTGGATGTAAAACTAATGAGAAGAATAATAAGAAGAGAGGAGAATAACTTCCAGAGAAACAACCAAACAAGTGGCTCTTAGAGTTCAACCCTTGCAATAATAATAATAATGTTTATTTCTAGCAGTACATGGTATAACTTACACAGACCATAGTTGACAACAATGACATACTATATAGAAAGTTCCTGGTTATGTAGAGCATTTCTGGTAACTTAGGTTACTTTTGTCCCCAGGATGCCACCCACACCAGTCAACTAACACCCAGGTACCTACTTACTGCTAGGTGAACAGTGACAGCAGGTGTAAGGTGACTACCACCCAGGTACCTACTTACTGCTAGGTGAACAGTGACATCAGGTGTAAGGTGACTGACACCCAGGTACCTACTTACTGCTAGGTGAACAGTGACAGCAGGTGTAAGGTGACTGACACCCAGGTACCTACTTACTGCTAGGTGAAAAGTGACAGCAGGTGTAAGGTGACTGACACTCAGGTACCTACTTACTGCTAGGTGAACAGTGACAGCAGGTGTAAGGTGACTGACACCCAGGTACCTACTTACTGCTAGGTGAACAGTGACAGCAGGTTTCTTAAGAAAACGCGTCTTAATGTTTTCACCCGTACCGGGGATCGAACCACGGGCCCCACTGTAAGCTGAGTGCGCTACCAACCCAGCTACGGGACACACGATCATTCAAACTGGAGGAGAGGAAAGACTGGTCACAAAGTACAAAAACCCCAGAATAGCATTCAGGAACTTCAACACAGAATCCTTCAGAGCCTTATACAAGACATATCTTAGGCCAGTCACTGAGTACACAGCACCAGCATGGAACCCACACCTGGTCCAGCGCGTGAACCAACTGGAAAAGGTCCTAAGGTTTGCAACCAAACTAGGGCCAGAACCTGACTACCTTAGAGGAGAGCAGGACGAGGGGAGATATGATTACTACGTAGAAAATATCTGCTGCTGAGACAACTCTGTTCTCACTATACAGATACTGTGTACACTACCCATGTGGTGTATATACACTGTCATACACACCTCTCAGTGTATACACACTAACATACACACCTCTCTGTGTATACACACTAACATACACACCTCTCAGTGTATACACACTAACATACACACCTCTCAGTGTATACACACTAACATACACACCTATCAGTGTATACACACTAACATACACACCTCTCAGTGTATACACACTAACATACACACCTCTCAGTGTATACACACTAACATACACACCTCTTAGTGTATACACACTAACATACACACCTCTCAGTGTATACACACTAACATACACACTTCTCAGTGTATACACAGTCATACACACCTCTCATTGTATACACACTGTCATACACACCTCTCAGTGTATACACACTGTCATACACACCTCTCAGTGTATACACACTGTCATACACACCTCTCAGTGTATACACAATAACATACACACCTCTCAGTGTATACACACTGTCATACACACCTCTCAGTGTATACAGACTGTCATACACACCTCTCAGTGTATACAGACTGTCATACACACCTCTCAGTGTATACACACTGTCATACACACCTCTCAGTGTATGCACACTAACATACACACCTCTCAGTGTATACACACTGTCACACACCTCTCAGTGTATACACACTGTCATACACACCTCTCAGTGTATACACAGTCACACACCTCTCAGTGTATACACACTGTCATACACACATCGCAGTGTATACACACTGTCATACACACCTCTCAGTGTATACACACTGTCACACACCTCTCAGTGTATACACACTGTCATACACACATCGCAGTGTATACACACTGTCATACACACCTCTCAGTGTATACACACTGTCATACACACCTCTCATTGTATACACACTGTCATACACACCTCTCAGTGTATACACACTAACATACACACCTCTCAGTGTATACACACTGTCATACACACCTCTCAGTGTATA
>WNWK01035737.1:0-19588 GCA_009830355.1 Cherax destructor | reverse complement strand
AAAAGTTTAGAAAAATGTGCTAAAATCGCATTTTATGGCATATTTCGACGTTTTAGAGCGGTTTGATGCTTATCTGACAAAACTCATTTTTTAGCTAAAAATAGAATTTCTACTGCATTGAAATTTATGGGAAAAGTAAGCAAAATTTTATGATTTGCTTTTAGGAAGTTTACTCATAGGTATATTTTATCTATAAAAATAGTTTTTCACAAAATCCTTGAAAATGCCTTAAATCGTCAAAAAATGCAATAAAATAACGTTTTATAGCATTTTGAATATTTATTAATTATTTACATATTTTTAAAAATCCTATAAAAATCTATAAAAATCAATATTTTTATAGAATATTTCATTTATTTTCGAAAAATACATGAAACATTAAAAGCTTAGAAAATGTGCTAAAATCGTATTTTATTGCATATTTCGACGTTTTAGAGCGGTTTGAGCTTTTCTGGACAAAACTCATTTTTAGCTAAAATACTAGATTTTCACACTTTTAAATAAATTTCTACTGCATTGAAATTTATGGGAAAAGTAAGCAAAATTTTATGATTTTCTTTTAGGAAGCTTACTCATAGGTATATTTTATCTAAAAATATTTTTTCACAAAATCCTTGAAAATGCCTTAAATCGTCAAAAAATGCAATAAAATCAAGTTTTATAGCATTTTTGAATATTTATTAATTATTTACATATTTTTAAAAAATCCCATTAAAAATCTATAAAAATCAATATTTTTATAGAATATTTCATATTATTTTCGAAAAATACATGAAACATTAAAAAGCTCAGAAAAATGTGCTAAAATCGTATTTTATTGCATATTTCGACGTTTTAGAGCGGTTTGAGTGCTTTTCTGGCAAAACTCATTTTTCACCTAAAATACTTAGATTTTCACACTTTTAAATAGAATTTCTACTGCAATTGAAATTTATGGGAAAAGTAAGCAAAATTTTATGATTTTCTTTTAGGAAGCTTACTATAGGTATATTTTATCTAAAAATAGTTTTCAAAAATCCTTGAAAATGCCTTAAATCGTCAAAAATGCAAAAAATCAAGTTTTATAGCATTTTTGAATATTTATTAATTATTTACATATTTTTAAAAATCCCATTAAAAATCTATAAAAATCAATATTTTTATAGAATATTTCATATATTTTCGAAAAATACAGAAACATTAAAAGCTCAAGAAATTGCTAAAATCGTATTTTATGCATATTTCAGTTTTAGAGCGGTTTGATGCTTTTCTGCAAAATCATTTTTAGCTAAAATACTTAGATTTTCACACTTTTAAATAAATTTCTACTGCAATTGAAATTTATGGGAAAAGTAAGCAAAATTTTATGATTTTCTTTAGGAAGCTTACTCATAGGTATATTTTATCTAAAAAATAGTTTTTCAGAAAATCCTTGAAAATGCCTTAAATCGTCAAAAATGCAATAAAATCAAGTTTTATAGCATTTTTGAATTTATAATTATTTACATATTTTTAAAAATCCATTAAAATCTATAAAAATCAATTTTATAGAATATTTCATTATTTTCGAAAATACATGAAACATAAAAAGCTCGAAAAATTCTAAAATCGTATTTATTGCATATTTCGACGTTTTAGAGCGGTTTGAGTGCTTTTCTGGCAAAACTCATTTTCACTAAAATACTTAATTTTCACTTTTAAATAAATTTCTACTGCAATTGAAATTTATGGAAAAGTAAGCAAATTTTATGATTTTCTTTTGGAAGCACTTATAGGTATATTTATCTAAAATAGTTTTCGAAAATCCTTAAAATCCTTAAATCGTCAAAATGCAATAAAATAAGTTTAGCATTTTTAATTTATAATTATTTACTATTTTAAAAACCCAAAAATCTATAAAAATCAATATTTTTATAGAATATTTCATATTATTTTCGAAAATACATGAAACATTAAAAGCTCAGAAAAATGTGCTAAAATCGATTTTATTGCATATTTCGACGTTTAGAGCGGTTTGATGCTTTCTGGCAAAACTCATTTTTCTAAAATACTTAGATTTTCACACTTTTAAATAAATTTCTACTGCAATTGAAATTTATGGGAAAAGTAAGCAAAATTTTATGATTTTCTTTTAGGAAGCTTACTTATAGGTATATTTTATCTAAAAAATTATTTTCAGAAAATCCTTGAAAATGCCTTAAATCGTCAAAAATGCAATAAAATCAAGTTTTATAGCATTTTTGAATATTTATAATTATTTACATATTTTTAAAAATCCATTAAAAATCTATAAAAATCAATATTTTTATAGAATATTTCATATTATTTTCGAAAATACATGAAACATTAAAAGCTCAGAAAAATGTGCTAAAATCGTATTTTATTGCATATTTCGACGTTTAGAGCGTTTGAGTGCTTTTCTGGCAAAACTCATTTTTCAGCTAAAATACTTAGATTTTCACACTTTTAAATAGAATTTCTACTGCAATTGAAATTTATGGAAAAAGTAAGCAAAATTTTATGATTTTCTTTTAGGAAGCTTACTTATAGGTATATTTATCTAAAAAATAGTTTTTCAGAAAATCCTTGAAAATGCCTTAAATCGTCAAAAAATGCAATAAAATCAAGTTTTATAGCATTTTTGAATATTTATTAATTATTTACATATTTTTAAAAATCCCATTAAAATCTATAAAAATCAATATTTTTATAGAATATTTCATATTATTTTCGAAAATACATGAAACATTAAAAAGCTCAGAAAAATGTGCTAAAATCGATTTTATTGCATATTTCGACGTTTTAGAGCGGTTTGAGTGCTTTTCTGGCAAAACTCATTTTAGCTAAAATACTTAGATTTTCACACTTTTAAATAGAATTTCTACTGCAATTGAAATTTATGGGAAAAGTAAGCAAAATTTTATGATTTTCTTTTAGGAAGCTTACTATGGTATATTTTATCTAAAAAATAGTTTTTCAGAAATCCTTGAAAATGCCTTAAATCGTCAAAAATGCAATAAAATCAAGTTTTATAGCATTTTGAATATTATTAATTATTTACATATTTTTAAAAATCCCATTAAAAATCTATAAAATCAATATTTTTATAGAATATTTCATATTATTTTCGAAAATACATGAAACATTAAAAAGCTCAGAAAAATGTGCTAAAATCGATTTTATTGCATATTTCGACGTTTTAGAGCGGTTCTTGAAAATGCCTAATCGTCAAAAATGCAAAAATTTTTCAAAATTAATATTTACAATTTTAAAATATTATTAATTTTTTTAAACATATTTTTCGAAAAATCGCATTAAAAAGTCTTCTAAAATATGCATATTTGTTTAGACTTTACTTTTCTGCAAAACTCATTTTTAGCTAAAATATTACATTTTCACACTTTTAAATAGAATTTCTATGCAAATTTATGGGAAAAGTAAGCAAAATTTATGATTTTCTTTTAGGAACTTACTTATAGGTATATTTTATCTAAAATAGTTTTTCAAAAATCCTTGAAAATGCCTAAATCGTCAAAAATGCAATAAAATCAAGTTTATAGCATTTTTAATATTATTAATTATTTACATATTTTAAAAATCCCATTAAAAATCTATAAAAATCAATATTTTATAGAATATTTCATATTATTTTCGAAAATACATGAAACATTAAAAACTCAGAAAATGTGCTAAAATCGTATTTTATTGCATATTTCGACGTTTTAGAGCGGTTTGAGTGCTTTTCTGGCAAAACTCATTTTTCAGCTAAAATACTTAGATTTTCACACTTTTAAATAGAATTTCTACTGTAATTGAAATTTATGGGAAAAGTAAGCAAAATTTTATGATTTTCTTTTAGGAAGCTTACTTATAGGTATATTTTATCTAAAATAGTTTTCAAAAATCTGAAAATGCCTTAAATCGTCAAAAATGCAATAAAATCAAGTTTTATAGCATTTTTGAATATTTATTAATTATTTACATTTTTTAAAAAATCCCATTAAAAATCTATAAAAATCAATATTTTTATAGAATATTTATATTTTTTCGAAAATACATGAAACATTAAAAATCTCAGAAAAATGTGCTAAAATCGTATTTTATTGCATATTTCGACGTATTTAGAGCGGTTTGAGTGCTTTTCTGGCAAAACTCATTTTTCACTAAAATCTTAGATTTTCACACTTTTAAATAGAATTTCTACTGCAATTGAAATTTATGGGAAAAGTAAGCAAAATTTTATGATTTTCTTTTATAAAGCTTACTTATAGGTATATTTTATCTAAAAAATTAATTTTTCAGAAAATCCTTGAAAATGCCTTAAATCGTCAAAAAATGCAATAAAATCAAGTTTTATAGCATTTTTGAATATTTATTAATTATTTACATATTTTTAAAAAATCCCATTAAAAATCTATAAAAATCAATATTTTTAAGAATATTTCATATTATTTTCGAAAAATACATGAAACATTAAAAATCTCAGAAAAATGTGCTAAAATCGTATTTTATTGCATATTTCGACGATTTAGAGCGGTTTGAGTGCTTTTCTGGCAAAACTCATTTTTCACTTAAAATACTTAGATTTTCACACTTTTAAATGGAATTTCTACTGCAATTGAAATTTATGGGAAAAGTAAGCAAAATTTTATGATTTTCTTTTAGGAAGCTTACTTATAGGTATATTTTATCTAAAAAAATAGTTTTTCAGAAAATCCTTGAAAATGCCCTAAATCGTCAAAAAATGCAATAAAATCAAGTTTTATAGCATTTTTTAATATTTATTAATTATTTACAAATTTTTAAAAAATCCCATTAAAAATCTATAAAAATCAATATTTTTATAGAATATTTCATATTATTTTCGAAAAATACATGAAACATTAAAAAGCTCAGAAAAATGTGCTAAAATCGTATTTTATTGCATATTTCGACGTTTTAGAGCGGTTTGAGTGCTTTTCTGGCAAAACTCATTTTTCAGCTAAAATACTTAGATTTTCACACTTTTAAATTGAATTTCTACTGCAATTGAAATTTATGGGAAAAGTAAGCAAAATTTTATGATTTTCTTTTATAAAGCTTACTTATAGGTATATTTTATCTAAAAAATTAATTTTCAGAAAATCCTTGAAAATGCCTTAAATCGTCAAAAAATGCAATAAAATCAAGTTTTATAGCATTTTTTAATATTTATTAATTATTTACAAATTTTTAAAAATCCCATTAAAAATCTATAAAAATCAATATTTTTATAGAATATTTCATAATATTTTCGAAAAATACATGAAACATTAAAAAGCTCAGAAAAATGTGCTAAAATCGTATTTTATTGCATATTTCGACGTTTTAGAGCGGTTTGAGTGCTTTTCTGGCAAAACTCATTTTTCAGCTAAAATACTTAGATTTTCACACTTTTAAATTGAATTTCTACTGCAATTGAAATTTATGGAAAGTAAGCAAAATTTTATGATTTTCTTTTAGGAAGCTTACTCATATGTATATTTTATCTAAAAATAGTTTCACAAAATCCTTGAAAATCCCTTAAATCGTCAAAATGCAATAAAATCAAGTTTTATAGCATTTTTGAATATTTATTAATTATTTACATATTTTTAAAAAATCCCATTAAAAATCTATAAAAATCAATATTTTTAAGAATATTTCATAATATTTTCGAAAAATACATGAAACATTAAAAACTCAGAAAAATGTGCTAAAATCGTATTTTATTGCATATTTCGACGATTTAGAGCGTTTGAGTGCTTTCTGGCAAAACTCATTTTCACCTAAAATACTTAGATTTCTCACTTTTAAATAGAATTTACTGCAATTGAAATTTATGGGAAAAGTAAGCAAATTTTATGATTTTCTTTAGGAAGCTTACTTATAGGTATATTTTATCTAAAAATAGTTTTCAGAAAATCCTTGAAAATGCCTTAAATCGTAAAAAAATGCAATAAAATCAAGTTTTATAGCATTTTTGAATATTTATTAATTATTTACATATTTTTAAAAAATCCCATTAAAAATCTATAAAAATCAATATTTTTATAGAATATTTCATATTATTTTCGAAAAATACATGAAACATTAAAAAGCTCAGAAAAATGTGCTAAAATCGTATTTTATTGCATATTTCGACGTTTTAGAGCGGTTTAAGGGCTTTTCTGGCAAAACCCATTTTTCAGCTAAAATACTTAGATTTTCACACTTTTTAATAGAATTTCTACTGTAATTGAAATTTATGAGAAAAGTAAGCAAAATTTTATGATTTTCTTTTAGGAAGCTTACTCATAGATATATTTTATCTAAAAAAATAGTTTTCACAAAATCCTTGAAAATGCCTTAAATCGTCAAAAAATGCAATAAAATCAAGTTTTATAGCATTTTTTAATATTTATTAATTATTTACATATTTTTAAAAATCCATTAAAATCTATAAAATCAATATTTTTATAGAATATTTCATATTATTTTCGAAAAATACATGAAACAATAAAAAGCTCAGAAAAATGTGCTAAAATCGTATTTTATTGCATATTTCGACGTTTTAGAGCGGTTTGAGTGCTTTTCTGGCAAAACTCGTTTTTCACACTTTTAAATAGAATTTCTACTGCAATTGAAATTTATGGGAAAAGTAAGCAAAATTTTATGATTTTCTTTTGAGAAGCTTACTCATAGGTATATTTTATCTAAAAAAATAGTTTTCAGAAAATCCTTGAAAATGCCTTAAATCGTAAAATGCAATAAAATCAAGTTTTTAGCATTTTGAATATTTATTAATTATTTACATATTTTTAAAAATCCCATTAAAAATCTATAAAAATCAATATTTTTATAGAATATTTCATATTATTTTCGAAAAATACATGAAACATTAAAAGCTCAGAAAAATGTGCTAAAATCGTATTTTATTGCATATTTCGACGTTTTAGAGCGGTTTGAGTGCTTTTCTGGCAAAACTCATTTTTTAGCTAAAATACTTAGATTTTCACACTTTTAAATAGAATTTCTACTGCAATTGAAATTTATGGGAAAAGTAAGCAAAATTTTATGATTTTCTTTTGAGAAGCTTACTATAGGTATATTTTATCTAAAAAATAGTTTTCAGAAAATCCTTGAAAATGCCTTAAATCGTCAAAAAATGCAATAAAATCAAGTTTTATAGCATTTTTGAATATTTATTAATTATTTACATATTTTTAAAAAATCCCATTAAAAATCTATAAAAATCAATATTTTTATAGAATATTTCATATTATTTTCGAAAAATACATGAAACATTAAAAGCTCAGAAAAATGTGCTAAAATCGTATTTTATTGCATATTTCGACGTTTTAGAGCGGTTTGAGTGCTTTTCTGGCAAAACTCATTTTTCAGCTAAAATACTTAGATTTTCACACTTTTAAATAGAATTTCTACTGCAATTGAAATTTATGGGAAAAGTAAGCAAAATTTATGATTTTCTTTAGAAGCTTACTTATAGGTATATTTTATCTAAAAAATAGTTTTTCAAAAATCCTTGAAAATGCCTTAATCGTCAAAAATGCAATAAAATTAAGTTTTATAGCATTTTTGAATATTTATTAATTATTTACATATTTTTAAAAAATCCCATTAAAAATCTATAAAAATCAATATTTTATAGAATATTTCATATTATTTTCGAAAAATACATGAAACATTAAAAAGCTCAGAAAAATGTGCTAAAATCGTATTTTATTGCATATTTCGACGTTTTAGAGCGGTTTGAGTGCTTTTCTGGCAAAACTCATTTTTCAGCTAAAATACTTAGATTTTCACACTTTTAAATAAATTTCTACTGCAATTGAAATTTATGGGAAAAGTAAGCAAAATTTTATGATTTTCTTTTAGGAAGCTTACTCATAGGTATATTTTATCTAAAAATAGTTTCAAAAATCCTTGAAAATCCCTATAAATCGTCAAAAATGCAATAAAATCAAGTTTTATAAGCATTTTGAATATTTATTAATTATTTACATATTTTTAAAAATCCCATTAAAAATCTAAAAAAATCAATATTTTTATAGAATATTTCATATTATTTTCGAAAAATACATGAAACATTAAAAAGCTCAGAAAAATGTGCTAAAATCGTATTTTATTGCATATTTCGACGTTTTAGACGGTTTGATGCTTTTCTGGCAAAACTCATTTTCAGCTAAAATACTTAGATTTTCACACTTTTAAATAAATTTCTGCAATTGAAATTTAGGGAAAAAAGTAAGCAAATTTATGATTTTCTTTTAGGAAGCTTATTTATAGGTATATTTTATCTAAAAATATTTTCACAAAATCCTTGAAAATCCCTTTTTAAATCTAAAAATGCAATAAAATAACTTTTTTTATAGCATTTTTGAATATTTATAAATTATTTACATATTTTTAAAAACCCCAAATTAAAATCTATAAAAATCAATATTTTTATAGAATATTTCATATTATTTTCGAAAAATACATGAAACATTAAAAAGCTCAAAAATGTGCTAAAATCGTATTTTTTTGGCATATTTCGACGTTTTAGAGCGGTTTGATGCTTTTCTGGCAAAACTCATTTTTAGCTAAAATACTTGATTTTCACACTTTTAAATAAATTTCACTGCAATTGAAATTTATGGAAAAGTAAGCAAAATTTTATGATTTTCTTTTGGGAAGCTTACTCATAGGTATATTTTATCTAAAAATAGTTTTCAGAAAATCCTTGAAAATGCCTTAAATCGTCAAAATGCAAAAAAAACAAGTTTTATGCATTTTTGAATATTTTTTAAATATATTTATTAATTATTTACATATTTTTAAAAAATCCCATTAAAAATCTATAAAAATCAATATTTTTATAGAATATTTCATATTATTTTCGAAAAATACATGAAACATTAAAAGCTCAGAAAAATGTGCATAAAATCGTATTTTATGCATATTTCGACGTTTTAGAGCAGTTTGATGCTTTTCTGAAAACTCATTTTCAGCTAAAATACTTAGATTTTCACACTTTTAAATAGAATTTCTACTGAATTGAAATTTATGGGAAAAGTAAGCAAAATTTTATGATTTTCTTTTGGAAGCTTACTTATAGGTATATTTTATCTAAAAAATAGTTTTCAAAAAATCCTGAAATGCCTTAAATCGTCAAAAATGCAATAAAATAAGTTTTATAGCATTTTGAATATTTATTAATTATTTACATATTTTAAAAATCCCATTAAAAATCTATAAAAATCAATATTTTATAGAATATTTCATATTATTTTCGAAATATACATGAAACATTAAAAAGCTAGAAAAATGTGCTAAAATCGTATTTTATTGCATATTTCGACGTTTTAGAGAGCGTTTGAGTGCTTTTCTGGCAAAACTCATTTTTCAGCTAAATTTAGATTTTCACACTTTTAAATAAATTTCTACTGCAATTGAAATTTATGGGAAAAGTAAGCAAAATTTTATGATTTTCTTTTAGGAAGCTTACTCATAGGTATATTTTATCTAAAATAGTTTTCAAAAATCCTTGAAAATGCCTTAAATCGATCAAAAATGCAATAAATAACGTTTATAGCATTTTGAATATTTATAATTATTTACATATTTTTAAAAAATCCATTAAAAATCTATAAAAATCAATATTTTTATAGAATATTTCATATTATTTTCGAAAATACATGAAACATTAAAAGCTCAGAAAAATGTGCTAAAATCGCATTTTATGGCATATTTCGACGTTTTAGAGCGGTTTGATGCTTTTCTGACAAAACTCATTTTTTAGCTAAAATACTTAATTTTCACACTTTTAAATAGAATTTCTACTGCAATTGAAATTTATGGGAAAAGTAAGCAAAATTTTATGATTTTCTTTTAGGAAGCTTACTCATAGGTATATTTTATCTAAAAAATAGTTTTCAAAAATCTTGAAAATGCCTTAAATCGTCAAAAAATGCAATAAAATCAAGTTTTATAGCATTTTGAATATTTATTAATTATTTACATATTTTTAAAAAATCCAATTAAAAATCTATAAAAATCAATATTTTTATAGAATATTTCATATTATTTTCGAAAAATACATGAAACATTAAAAAGCTCAGAAAAATGTGCTAAAATCGTATTTTATTGCATATTTCGACGTTTTAGAGCAGTTTGAGTGTTTTTCTGGCAAAACTCATTTTTCAGCTAAAATACTTAGATTTTCACACTTTTAAATAGAATTTCTACTGCAATTGAAATTTATGGGAAAAGTAAGCAAAATTTTATGATTTTCTTTTAGGAAGCTTACTTATAGGTATATTTTATCTAAAAAAATATTTTCAGAAAATCCTTGAAAATGCCTTAAATCGTCAAAAATGCAATAAAACAAGTTTTATAGCATTTTGAATATTTATTAATTATTTACATTTTTTTAAAAAAATCCCATTAAAAATCTATAAAAATCAATATTTTTATAGAATATTTCATATATTTTCGAAAAATACATGAAACATTAAAAGCTAGAAAATGTGCTAAAATCGTATTTTATTGCATATTTCGACGTTTTAGAGCGGTTTGAGTGCTTTTCTGGCAAAACTCATTTTTCACTAAAATACTTAGATTTTCACACTTTTAAATAGAATTTCTACTGTAATTGAAATTTATGGGAAAAGTAAGCAAAATTTTATGATTTTCTTTAGGAAGCTTACTCATAGGTATATTTTATCTAAAAAAATAGTTTTTCAGAAAATCCTTGAAAATGCCTTAAATCGTCAAAAAATGCAATAAAATCAAGTTTTATAGCATTTTTGAATATTTATTAATTATTTACATATTTTTAAAAAAATCCCATTAAAAATCTATAAAAATCAATATTTTTATAGAATATTTCATATTATTTTCGAAAAATACATGAAACATTAAAAAGCTCAGAAAAATGTGCTAAAATCGCATTTTATGGCATATTTCGACGTTTTAGAGCGGTTTGATGCTTTTCTGGCAAAACTCATTTTTTAGCTAAAATACTTAGATTTTCACACTTTTAAATAGAATTTCTACTGCAATTGAAATTTATGGGAAAAGTAAGCAAAATTTTATGATTTTCTTTTAGAAGCTTACTCATAGGTATATTTTATCTAAAAATAGTTTTCAGAAAATCCTTGAAAATGCCTTAAATCGTAAAAAAATGCAATAAAATCAAGTTTTATAGCATTTTTGAATATTTATTAATTATTTACATATTTTTAAAAAATCCCATTAAAAATCTATAAAAATCAATATTTTTATAGAATATTTCATATTATTTTCGAAAAATACATGAAACATTAAAAAGCTCAGAAAAATGTGCTAAAATCGTATTTTATTGCATATTTCGACGTTTTAGAGCGGTTTGAGTGCTTTTCTGGCAAAACTCATTTTTCAGCTAAAATACTTAGATTTTCACACTTTTAAATAGAATTTCTACTGCAATTGAAATTTATGGGAAAAGTAAGCAAAATTTTATGATTTTCTTTAGAAGCTTACTTATAGGTATATTTTATCTAAAAATATTTTTCAGAAAATCCTTGAAAATGCCTTAAATCGTCAAAAATGCAATAAAATCAAGTTTTATAGCATTTTTGAATATTTATTAATTATTTACATATTTTTAAAAATCCCATTAAAAATCTATAAATAATATTAAAAAAAAAAAAAAAAATTTTATGCATATTTCGACGTTTAAGAGTTTGAGTTTCGAAATATTTTTAAAAATACTTAATTTTACATTTAAAAAATTTCTATGCAATGAAATTTATGAAAGTAACAAATTTTATGATTTTTTGATTTACTAGATTTTTCTAAAAAAATAGTTTTTACAAAACTGTTTTCACAATGTAAAAAATTCTATAATTGAAATTTATAGGAATTTTAAATTTTTATTATTTACATTTTTGAAAATGTAATTTATAAAAATAATTTTTATAGAATATTTAAATTATTTCAAAAAATGAAAATAAAAAGCTTAAAATGTTAAAATTCGATTTTATCATATTTCGACTTTTAAACGGTTTGATGCTTTCATGAAACTCATTTTTTAAAATATACATTAACACTTTTAAATAGAATTTCTATGATTAAATTTATGAATAATTAATTTTGATTGTTTAGAAGCTTCTGCAAATATTTTTATCTAAAAATAGTTTTCAGATAATAAATTCCTTATTGAAATATGAAAAAACAATTTTAATTTTTTTTTAAAGTTCTAAAATCTAATAAAATTTAAAAATCTTTAAATGCTTATTCAAATGAATAAAATATTTTATAGCATTTTTAATTTATAATTATTTAATTTTTTAAAAATCCATTAAAAATCTATAAAAATCAATATTTTTATAGAATATTTCATATTATTTTCGAAAAATACATGAAACATTAAAAGCTCAGAAAAATGTGCTAAAACATTTTTGATTTTCGACGTTTTAGACGGTTTGAGTGCTTTTTGGCAAAACTCATTTTACAAAATTATTTCAACTTAAATTAATTTTATAATTGAAATTTCTGAAGTATGAAATTTATGGAAAATAAGCAAAATTTTATGATTTTTTTGAAGCTTACTATAGTATATTTTATCTAAAAATAAAGTTTTTCAAATATCTGAAAACTTAAATTAAAAAGCAATAAAATATAGTTTTATCATTTTTGAATATTTATTATATTTACATATTTTTAAAAATCCCATTAAAAATCTATAAAATCAATATTTTTATAGAATATAATTTCATAAAAATCAGAAAATTAAAAGCTAAAAATGTGCTAAAATGCATATTTCGACTTTTAGAGCGGTTTGAGTGCTTTTCTGGCAAAACTCATTTTTAGCTAAAATACTTAGATTTTCACACTTTTAAATAAATTTCTACTTGAATTGAAATTTATGGGAAAAGTAAGCAAAATTTTATGATTTTCTTTTAGGAAGCTTATCATATATATTTATTTTAAAAAATAGTTTTCAAAAATCCTTAAAATGCCTTAAATCGTCAAAAATGCAATAAAATCAAGTTTTATAGCATTTTGAATATTTATTAATTATTTACATATTTTTAAAAATCCCATTAAAAATCTATAAAAATCAATATTTTTATAGAATATTTCATATTATTTTCGAAAAATACATGAAACATTAAAAAGCTCAGAAAAATGTGCTAAAATCGTATTTTATTGCATATTTCGACGTTTTAAAGCTTTCATTATGAATTATCAATTAATTTAGATAAGAATTTAATTTTGAACTTAATTAATTAAAAATATTTAAAATTTAAATTAAATTAAATCAATTAACATTTTTAATATATTTATTTAAAACATTAACTAAAAATTAAATTATTTGATTAACTAGCTTCAAAACTATTTATATTTGATTTTAACTTATTTCAAATATTTGAAAACAATTTAATCTTTAGAATTCTAGTATTATTAGAAAATTAAAAATCTGAATTCTTAATTATAAGAATTAATAATTAAATTTTTATAAAACTTAAATTTTAATCAAAAAATAAAAATCAATTTTATAGATTTTAATTTTTAATCATAAATATTAAAAATTTAAAATCATATTTTGATTTTAATTTTGATATCGATAAAATCATTTAAACAAAATCTATTTTCATTGTATTGAATTTTACGTTTAAATTTGCTATTTCGGAAAACTTTTTGATTTTATTAAACTTATTAAATAGAATTTATCAATTAAATTTTTGAAAAGTAAAAATCTATATTTTCATTTAAAATTATTTAGTAATTTTTTAAATTATATTTTAAAATTTAAAATCCATTAAAATCATAAAAATAATTTAAATTTTATATTATTTTAATATTTAAACTTAAAATTTAAAAAATTCATAAACATTTTAAGAATATTTATTTTAAATGTTTAATGTTTTCAAAAATATTTTATAAAATATTAATTTCGATTTTAAATTATTTTACATATTAATTTAGAAAATTAAGTCAATTTTAATTTTTTGAACTATTTAGTAAATTATAAAAATATTTTTAAAAATCTAATGTTATTTAATCTAAAAATATAAAATTATTTTAAATTTTTAATTATAATTATTAAATATTTTAAAAATTTTAAAATTTTAAATTCAAATTTTAATAAAAATTTAATATATTTTAAAATATTAAAATTTAAATCTAAAAAATTGAAAAAAATAGATTTTATATATTTATTTTTTTAATCTTTTGAAACTTACAAAAATATTTCTTTTAAATTCTCTTGAAATTTAAGAAAATTTTATGATTTCTTGAAGTTACTTTATATTTTTTAAAATATTTTAAATTTGAAAATCAATTAAATCATTAAAATTTTTTTAAATTTAATTATATTTTAAAAAATCATTAAAATTAAAAAATCAAATTTTATAAATATTTAATATTTTGAAAATTTAAAATTAAAATCAAAAATAAAAATTTTATATTGATTAAGTTTATTTCTGAAACTTTTTAAAACTATTTTTAATAATACAATTAATTTAAAAAATTATTTTTCTTTTGAAATATTATGTTATTTATTAAAAATATTTTTAGAAATTTAATTAAAGTAAATTCAAAAAATTAATTATTTTAATATTTTATTAATATTAAATTTAAAAAATATAATTATAAATATTTATAATTTTAAAAAAGAAATTAAAAACTAAAATTAAAATATTTATTGAATTTATTTAGAGTTTGGTTTTGGCAAAACTCTTTTACAAATATTATTTTCAACTTTTAAATAATTTTTTAATTGAAATTTATGGGAAAAAGAAAATTTTAATTTTTTTGAAAGCTTACTATAGGTATTTTTATCTAAAAATATTTTCAAAAATCCTTAAATGCTTAATCGTAAAAATGCAATAAAAAAGTTTTATATTTAATATTTTAAAAACTAGAAAAATGTGCTAAAATCGTTTATTGCATATTTCGCTTTTAGAGGTTTAGTGCTTTCTGAACTCATTTTTAGCTAAAACTTAATTTTCACACTTTTAAATGAATTTCTTTCAATTAAATTTATGAAATGAAAAATTTATGATTTTCTTTTAAGCTTTCATTATATTTTATCTAAAATAGTTTTCAAAAATCTTAAACAAATCCTTAAATGTAAAAATGCAAAAAATCAAGTTTTATAGCATTTTGAATATTATTAATTATTTACATATTTTTAAAAATCCCATTAAAAATTATAAAAATCAATATTTTTATAGAATATTTCATATTATTTTCGAAAATACATAAACATTAAAAAGCTGAAAAATGTGCTAAAATCGTATTTTATGCATATTTGACGTTTTAGAGCGGTTTAGTGCTTTTCTGACAAAACTCATTTTTTAGCTAAAATACTAGATTTTCACACTTTTAAATAGAATTTCTGCAATTGAAATTTATGGGAAAAGTAAGCAAATTTTATGATTTTCTTTTAGGAAGCTTACTATGGTATATTTTATCTAAAAAATAGTTTTTCAAAAATCCTTGAAAATGCCTAAATCGTCAAAAATGCAATAAAATAAGTTTTATAGCATTTTTGAATATTTATTAATTATTTACATATTTTTAAAAAATCCCATTAAAAATCTATAAAAATCAATATTTTTATAGAATATTTCATATTATTTTCGAAAAATACATGAAACATTAAAAAACTCAGAAAAATGTGCTAAAATCGTATTTTAATGCATATTTCGACGTTTTAGAGCGGTTTGAGTGCTTTTCTGGCAAAACTCATTTTTCAGCTAAAATACTTAGATTTTCACACTTTTTAAATAGAATTTCTACTGCAATTGAAATTTATGGGAAAAGTAAGCAAAATTTTATGATTTTCTTTAGGAAGCTTACTTATAGGTATATTTTATCTAAAAAATAGTTTTTCAGAAAATCATGAAAATGCCTTAAATCGTCAAAAATGCAATAAAATCAAGTTTTATAGCATTTTTGAATATTTATTAATTATTTACATATTTTTAAAAAATCCCATTAAAAATCTATAAAATCAATATTTTTATAGAATATTTCATATTATTTTCGAAATATACATGAAACATTAAAAAGCTTAGAAAAATGTGCTAAAATCGTATTTTATTGCATATTTCGACGTTTTAGAGCGGTTTGAGTGCTTTTCTGCAAAACTCATTTTTCAGCTAAAATACTTAGATTTTCACACTTTTAAATAGAATTTCTACTGCAATTGAAATTTATGGGAAAAGTAAGCAAAATTTTATGATTTTCTTTTAGGAAGCTTACTTATAGGTATATTTTATCTAAAAAAAATAGTTTTTCAGAAAATCCTTGAAAATGCCTTAAATCGTCAAAAAATGCAATAAAATCAAGTTTTATAGCATTTTGAATATTTATTAATTATTTACATATTTTTAAAAAATCCCATTAAAAATCTATAAAAATCAATATTTTTAAAGAATATTTCATATTATTTTCGAAATATACATGAAACATTAAAAAGCTCAGAAAAATGTGCTAAAATCGTATTTTATTGCATATTTCGACGTTTTAGAGCGGTTTGAGTGCTTTTCTGGCAAAACTCATTTTTCAGCTAAAATACTTAGATTTTCACACTTTTAAATAGAATTTCTACTGCAATTGAAATTTAGGGGAAAAGTAAGCAAAATTTTATGATTTTCTTTTAGGAAGCTTACTTATAGGTATATTTTATCTAAAAAATAGTTTTTCAGAAAATCCTTGAAAATGCCTTAAATCGTCAAAAAATGCAATAAAATCAAGTTTTATAGCATTTTGAATATTTATTAATTATTTACATATTTTTAAAAATCCCATTAAAAATCTATAAAAATCAATATTTTTATAGAATATTTCATATTATTTTCGAAAATACATGAAACATTAAAAAGCTCAGAAAAATGTGCTAAATCGTTTTATTGCATATTTCGACGTTTTAGAGGTTTGAGTGCTTTTCTGGCAAAACTCATTTTCAGCTAAAATACTTAGATTTTCACACTTTTAAATAGAATTTCTATGCAATTGAAATTTATGGGAAAAGTAAGCAAAATTTTATGATTTTCTTTTAGGAAGCTTACTCATAGGTATATTTTATCTAAAAATAATTTTTCAGAAAATCCTTGAAAATGCCTTAATCGTCAAAAATGCAATAAAATCAAGTTTTATAGCATTTTTGAATATTTATTAATTATTTACATATTTTTAAAAATCCCATTAAAAATCTATAAAAATCAATATTTTTATAAATATTTCATATTATTTTCGAAAATACATGAAACATTAAAACTCAGAAAATGTGCTAAAATCGTATTTTATTGCATATTTCGACGTTTAGAGCGGTTTGAGTGCTTTTCTGGCAAAACTCATTTTTCAGCTAAAATACTTAGATTTTCACACTTTTAAATAAATTTCTACTGAATTGAAATTTATGGGAAAAGTAAGCAAAATTTTATGATTTTCTTTTAGAAGCTTACTATAGGTATATTTTATCTAAAAAATAGTTTTCAGAAAAAAAAAAAAAAAAAAAAAAAAAAAAAAAAAAAAAAAAAAAAAAAAAAAAAAAAAAAAAAAAAAAAAAAAAAAAAAAAAAAAAAAAAAAAAAAAAAAAAAAAAAAAAAAAAAAAAAAAAAAAAAAAAAAAAAAAAAAAAAAAAAAAAAAAAAAAAAAAAAAAAAAAAAAAAAAAAAAAAAAAAAAAAAAAAAAAAAAAAAAAAAAAAAAAAAAAAAAAAAAAAAAAAAAAAAAAAAAAAAAAAAAAAAAAAAAAAAAAAAAAAAAAAAAAAAAAAAAAAAAAAAAAAAAAAAAAAAAAAAAAAAAAAAAAAAAAAAAATCTGAAAATAATTAAAAAAATAAGTTTATAGCATTTTAATATTTATTAATTATTTACATATTTTTAAAAAACCATAAAAATCTATAAATCAATATTTTATAGAATATTTTATTATTAAAATACATGAAACTTAAAAAAATGTGCAAACCATTTTATGGCATATTCGACGTTTAGGCGGTTTGATGTTTTCAAAACTCATTTAGCAAAATACTTAATTTTCACTTTAAATAAATTTCTATGCATTGAATTTGGAAAAAATTTATGATTTCTTAGGAAGCTTACTTATAGGTATATTTTATCTAAAATTTTAAACTGAAAAAAAAAAATCAAGTTATGCATTTAATATTTTTATTTACAATTTAAAACATTAAAAATCTAAAATCAATATTTATAAATATTTCATATTTTTTCGAAATACAGAAACATAAAGCTCAGAAATGTGCTAAAACTTTATTGCATTTTCGACGTTTAGCTTGACTTTTCAACTTTAATAATTTACTTATATTATGAATAGAAAATATTTTTTAGAATTATTATATTTTATCTAAAATAGTTTTCAAAAATCCTTAAATCTAACGTCAAATGAAATAATTATAATTTAATATTTATTAATTATTTACATATTTAAAATCTTAAATCTATAAAAATCAATATTTTATAATATTTCATATTTCGAAATATGAAACATAAAAAGCTCAGAAAATGTGCTAAAATCGATTTTATTGCATATTTGACGTTTTAGAGCGTTGAGGTTGGCAAACTCATTCACTAAAAACTAGATTTCACACTTTAAAAGAATTCTACTGAATTGAAATTTATGGAAAGTAAAATTTTAGATTTTCGAGCTTACTATTTTTTCTAAAAAATAGTTTCAAAAATCCTTGAAAATGCCTTAATCTAAAAATAATAATTTTATAATTTTAATATTTATTAATTATTACATATTTTTAAAAAACCATTAAAATCTATTAAAATAATATTTTTATAAATATTTAATATTTGAAAATACATGAACAAAAAGTCGAAAAATAATTATTTATTTTTGCTTTAAAATTTAGTGCTTTTGGCAAAACTATTTTCAGAAAATTAAAATCTTAATTTAATTTTAAATAAATTTCTACTTATAATTTGGGAAAAGTAACAAAATTTTATGATTTTTTTTAGAACTTCTTAATATATTTTATAAAAATAATTTTCAGAAAATCTTGAAAATTAAAAAATGCAATAAAATATTTAAATTTTATATTCATATTTATTTAAATTTAAAATTCCTAAAATCTATAAAATCAATATTTTTAAAAAATTTCAAATTCTTAAATATACATGAACATTAAAAGCTAGAAAAATGTGACAAACGATTTTATGCATATTTCATTTTAGAGTTTGAGTGTTTTCTGAAAATCATTTTAGCTAAAATACAATTTTCATTTTAATTTTATATTGAAATTTAGAAAAGTAAAAATTTTATGATTTTCATTAAATTACTATAGTTATATTTTAATTTAAAATTTAGAATTTAAAAATCAAAAAAATATAAAATTTGATTTTTAATTTTAATTATTTAAATTTTAAAAAAATAAAATTAAATTTATTTTAATTTAATTATTGAAAAATCAGAAAATAATTTTAAATATTGATTTTACTTTAAATTTCTAAAAATTTTCGAAAATAAAAATATTTTTTAATTTATAGATTTTAAATTTTGAAAATTAAGAAATTTATATTTTTAATATTATATATATTTTTTTAAAAAATATAAAAATTAAAAACATAAAAATATAAATTAATTTTTATATTTAATTTAAATTCCATAA
>WNWK01035736.1:0-19588 GCA_009830355.1 Cherax destructor | reverse complement strand
TCGCAGAGGTCAATACACTGGTCGGAGAGGTCAATACACTGGTCGGAGAGGTCAATACACTGGTCGGAGAGATCAATACACTGGTCGGAGAGGTCAATACACTGGTCGGAGAGGTCAATACACTGGTCGGAGAGGTCAATACACTGGTCGGAGAGGTCAATACACTGGTCGGAGAGGTCAATACACTGGTCGGAGAGGTCAATACACTGGTCGCAGAGGTCAATACACTGGTCGCAGAGGTGAAAGATAAATTTCAATGTTAACATATACAAAATAATGCAGTTTGGTCTTAATATCAAACATATGCAAAAAGTATTTGGAAACCAACTATCAGAAACGTGAGGAGTAGAATACTAAAGCGTAATGGGACCAAGACTTTTCAACACTTTCAATCCATGCATAAAGAGAATTCATGTATTTTCTGGCATACAAGGTCAGGGTCAAGGGTAGGCTTTGGGTTACACTTTAGCAGTTGTTTACTGACGTTACGTTACAACTGCTTGGAAAAACATCATCTTATATGCCGGAAAATACGGTACCAACAAACCTCTAGATGTCCTCAAGAGGAAATCTGATAAGTCACTGCCTGACCAGCAGGGCTGTGCTGCATAAGCTGGTTGATCAGGCCAGTGAACGGTAGTCTTGGTCTGGGACCGGTCAGTGGGGGGCAGTGACCCCCGGAAGCGAATAGGTAACCTAGAGGTAACACTAATGAGGAGAAGATAGTGTAATAAAGACATTTATGTAACACTAGGGGCATTTTAAATTCAAATCAATGCATTTAACAACATAAAGGAGAAGCACTGCAGCAGGCCTACTGACCTTTGCTAGGCAGGTCACACAAACCCCACACACATTCATATCGTTGTGCAACCTATTTTTAAATCTACCCAAGGCTCTCGCTTCAATGACTACTCAGGAGTGTATTCCACACATCCACAACAGTTACCTATGTTCTTTCTAAAGCTATTTTTGTCCAACTTGAACCCATTGCGAATTTTGTCTTGGCTAGATATTTTCGGCACGTTATTTATATCCCCTTCATTTATTCCTGTCTTCCATTTGTATACTTCAATCATATCCCTCCCTAATTCTAAACCTTATCAGAGAAAGCAGATTCAGTGTCCTAAGTCTATTCTCGTAGTTAAGATGCTTGATACATGGGATCAACTTCATTATTCTCAGTATTTTCAAGCTCATTTATGTTCATTTTGTAATACAGAGACCAAAACTGTGCAGCATAATCAAAATGAGGCCTTACCGAGGATATATAAAGCTGAAGTATAACCTGAGGACTCTTATTATTTATACTTCTTGATTTGAAGCCAAGAATTCTATTAGGTTCATTGCGAACTCTAATGCACTGCTGTCTTGGTTTTAGATTACTGTTAACCTGAATTCCCAAATCATTCTCGCATTCAGAGTGATTAAGATTTACATTACTTGGTTTATAAGTGACATGGTTATTCACTTTTCCAAGAGTTTTAACATTACATTTGTCTACATTAAATTGCATCTGTCACTTCGACCACTGCATCATACTATCCAGATCTTCCTATAGCACTCTAGAGTTTTCATGAGAATTTATCTGACTCAAATTTACTCATCTCGTTACTTATTTCCTCATCTAAGTCATTAATATGTATTGTGAATGAAAAAGGGCCCAACACTAACACCTGTGGAACACCACTTGTGACGTGTTCCCACTCTGATTCTCCTTCATTTATGCGCACTCTCTTTTGTCTATCTGTCAATCACGTCTCGATCAAAAAAAAAAATTACCCTTTAATTCAGTGTGCAGCTACTTTCTTCAACAGTCTCCTGTGTGGAACTCTATCAGAGGCTATTGTGGAAAAAAGTTAGTAAATTCGTACGGTGAGAACGCCCCTTTGTTATATCGTGTTGATTCCATCAATTTTTCCCACAATGGAGGTTAGGCTAATTGGTTTATAAATCAAAGCAGCTTATATTACGCTTTGATAAATGTCATGGTGGCAACCATCACCACTTACCTGCTTCACAGGACTAATCACCTGTCTGGTCACCCCAGTCCACTCCACCCAGATAACCCCTAAGACCCACAAAATCAACTGCACGATATTCAGGGACCTTGACTTGATTAGAATTAAATTCCATGGGAGATTTGAGTTGACCCCCACCGTGTTAATGTTGACCCCACTTTGTATGTGTACCTCACCTTATGTTAACCCCAAAGTATTGGAGGCATTGACCCCATGTTGAATGTATTGACCACACCGTGTTGAAATGTATTAAACACACTGTGTTGAAAGTATTGACCACACCGTGTTGAAAGTATTGACCACACCGTGTTGAAATGTATTGACCACACCGTGTTGAAATGTATTTACCACACGGTGTTGATGTATTGCCCCACACTGTGTTGATGTATTGACCACGCTGTGTTAATGTATTGACCACACTATGTTGTACTGACCACACTGTGTTGTACTGACCACACTGTGTTGTATTGACCACACTGTGCTGTACTGACCACACTGTGTTGTATTGACCACACTGTGTTGATGCATTGACCACACCTTCTTGAATGTATTGGTCACACCGTGTTGATATATAGATCACACCGTGTTGATGTATTGACCACACGGTGTTGATATATTGACCACATCGTGTTCATGTATTACGCACGTCGTGTTGATGTAATGACCACACCGTGTTGGTGTTGATTACACCATGTTGATGTATTTACTATACCGTGTTTAATGTATTGACCACACCGTGTTGAAATGCATTGACCACACCCTGTTGATGTGTTAACCACACCGTGTTGATTCATTGACCACACCGTGTTGAATGTATTGACCACACCGTGTTGATCTGTTGACCAGTGTTAATGTTGACCAGTGTTGGTGTTGACCAGTGTTGGTGTTGACCACGCAGTGTTGATGTTGACCACACAGTGTTAGTATTGACCACACCAGATTTAGCGTTGTGGTATAAGTGCCAAGGACGGTTACCCACCTGTGACCCACTTAACTGTTGCTGTCGTGAGTGAGTAGTCACGACCTTCCTCTCAGCCGTACTACCTTGTGTGTGTGTGTGTGTGTGGTGTGTGTGTGTGTTAACTATATGTAATAACTCATTAGTAAGTGTAGAAGTAGTGCTCTGATATTGGCAAAGAATATATATAAAAAAGGTCACAATATCGTGGCTGGGACAGTGTTCCAGTAACCGCTACTTAGTGCTGACCTCTTGGGGGTCTTGTCATGTCTACTCTTGAAGCTGTGTATGGCGGTTGCCTCTCCCACTGCCTCATCCAAAACATTCCACTTTTCACTCATCCTCAGACCAAAGAAAATGTTCTTTACATCCCTGTGGCTGGTGTGGGTTGTCGGTTTCATCTGTGTCCTCTTGATCCTGGTCCTTTTGATCCTGGTCCTCTTGATCCTGGTCCTCTTGATTAATTCAGTCTGCTCCTGTCTGTACTATCAATTTCTCTTAAGATTTTGTACGTAGTAATCATATCATTTTCGTCTCTAAAGTGGTTAGGTTCAGTTCCTTCAACCTGTTTTCCTGTTCTCATAGCTTTATCATACCCTATTTCTGGTTGCAAGGGTCGAGTCTGAGCTCCTGGCCCCGCCTCTCCACTAGCCGCTATTGGGTTCACTCTCCCGGCTGCTTGAGCTTCATCTTGTCTATTCTTAAAACTATATATAGATTCCGCCTCTACCACCTCACTGTCTAGGTCGTTCATCTTCCAAAAGCTAAAGAAGTATTTCTTAATATCCCTGTGACGCTTCTGTGTTTTTAACTTCCAGCTGTGTCCTCATGTATCTAAGACCCGCCTCTCAGCCTTGATTTTCCCACCCTGTATAATCTCTCAGTATTTTGTACGGGTCCTACTGCTCTCTAATGTTGTTACTTTTTCTAGGGTCTCCTCATATCTATCACTCCTCAAGTATGGGAAGTTTCGATACAAACCTTTACACCTTTTCCATCTTCTATACATGCTGTATCAGCTGCGGGTTCTATAGTGATGCTGCATTCTGTGTATAAGGCCGTGAATGTCTCTGTGTTGATGTTCTTGAAAGTTACCCTTAAGTTTATCAGTCTCACTTTTGCTGCGGCAGTTATTTGGTTGTATTCCTCAGGTATAACATCATAGAAGTTCAAACTAGTATTAACTCAGGGTTAGGGAACTGCGACACTAATGTTAGAGACGGAATGTTCAGTAAGTTTAATTTTAATAATCATAGAATTGACTGGGAAAAAATAAACCAAGAGCTATCAGACATATCATGGGAATCAGACATGAGCACCCTAAATCCCCACCAGTGCCTAGAGAAGCTGAATACAGAAGCATACAAGGTATGTATGAAACACGTACCATTGAGGAAACCCAGAAGAAGATCAGATATAGAGAGAGAGCGTAGGAGATGGTACAGGAGAAGAAAACGGGTTACTGAATTGCTGAAAAACACAGTTATGTTGCAACAGAAGAGAGATAGCCTTAACCGAGAGATCACGGAATTAGAGCAAAAACTTAAGATGTCATACCTGACAGAAGAAGTACAAAGGGAACAAAGAGCCATACAGGATATTGCAAGAAACCCAAAATATTTCTACTCCTATGCAAAATCCAAGCTAAGAACTACCTGTAGAATTGGACCATTATTGAGAGGAGATTCGTATACGGACGATGAACAGGAAATGAGTGAAATTCTAAAAGAACAGTATGAGTCAGTGTTCAGCAACCCACTAAATGACAGCAAGGTAGAAAATGCAGAAATATTTTTCCTCCAGCAGAAGGCTGCGCAGACCACCTAACCGACATTAGTACAAATCCCATAGATTTCGAAAAAGAAATGGCCAACATGCCCACTCACTCAGCACCTGGACCAGATTCATGGAATGCTTTATTTATAAAGCAGTGCAAAGTACCATTAGCAAGAGCCCTTAGTATTCTGTGGAGAAAGAGCTTAGATCTAGGTGAAATTCCAGAGGCCTTAAAGAGTGCAGACATAGCTCCTTTGCATAAGGAGGTAGTAGAGCACTAGCTAAAAATTACAGACCAGTAGCCCTCACTTCTCACATCATAAAAATCTTTGAAAGAGTGATGAGACGGCAGATTACAAAGTTCATGGACCAGCACAACCAACATAACCCGAACCAGCATGGCTTTAGAGCGGGTCGATCATGCCTGTCACAGCTGCTGAACCATTATGACAGAATTACGGAGGCATTGGAGGACGACCAAAACGCAGATGTGATTTACACAGATTTTGCAAAGGCGTTTGACAAATGCGATCATGGAGTGATAGCGCACAAAATGAGGGCCATAGGCATTACGGGAAGGTAGGCAGATGGATTTTGAGTTCCTAACACAAAGAACACAAAAAGTAGTAGTGAACAGGGCAAGATCCAGCATCAGCGAGGTCAAAAGCTCAGTGCCCCAAGGCACTGTCCTGGCACCTCTGCTGTTTCTCATCCTCATAGCAGACATAGATAAAAACACCCAGCACACTTTTGTATCATCATTTGCAGATGACACTAAAATAAGCATGAAAGTCACTACGGTAGAGGACACTGAAAAATTACAGGAGGACATAAGCAGGGTCTTCCAATGGGCAGTGGAGAACAACATGACGTTCAATGGTGATAAGTTTCAGCTGCTTAGGTATGGAAAAAATGAAGAACTCAAAAGGAACACTATATACAAAACGCAAGAGGGTCACCACATAGAACGAAAGGAACACGTAAAGGACTTGGGAATAATTATGTCTGCTGATCTGTCGTTTAAAGACCATAACAAGACAAAGATCACAACAGCCAGGAAGATGACGGGGTGGGTATTGAGAACTTTCAAAACAAGGGAAATAATGCCGATGGTGACACTATTCAAATCGCTAGTGCTCCCTCACTTAGAATACTGCTCAGTGCTGACGGCCCCGTTCAGGGCAGGAGAAATAGCAGAGCTGGAACAAATCCAGAGATCGTTTACGGCTCACATAGAGCCATTGAAACATCTAAATTATTGGGAACGCCTTCAAGTCTTGAACATGTACTCATTGGAGCTGAGGAGAGAGAGATACATGATAATATATACATGGAAAGTACTTGAGGGCATGGTCCCAAATCTGCACACTGCCATAACAACATACTGGAGTGAGAGATATGGGAGAAAGTGTAAAATAAACCCAGTGAGGAGCAGGGGTGCGGTGGGGACAATACGGGAGCACTGTATTAACATCCGGGGTCCCAGACTATTCAACATCTTACCAGAAGATATCCGAAACATCGCTGGAACCAGTGTAGAAGCCTTCAAGAGGAAACTGGACAAATATCTTCACCAGGTGCCAGATCAACCAGGCTGTGATGGATATGTGGGGCAGCGGGCCTCCAGCAGCAACAGCCTGGTTGACCAGGCAAGCACCAGACGAGCCTGGCCCATGGCCGGGCTCAGGAGTAGATACTCTCGAAACTCTTCAAAGGTATATCAAAGGTGACACGCTCGAAACTGTGCTTACCCTGAGGTCTTCCTCTTTCAGGAAGGTTTGCAGCCTTTGTCCTTTAAGCCTGTATTATGATTCTGGCCGTCTATGCCCTTCCCCGACATTCATAACTTTGCATTTAGTGTGGTTAAATTCTAATAGCCACTTGTTAGAGCAATTCTGCAGTTTGTCCAGGTCCATTTGTAGTCTTTTCTAGTCTTCTCCTGTTTGTATTTTCCTCACTAGTTTCATGTCATCTGCAAATATGGACACTTCTTGCTAGATTTCTTATGTCGTGTTGTTTAAGTACACAAGGAACACTACTGGTCCAAGTACTGACCTAGTGGAACCCCACTAGTTATATTCGCTCAGTCTGACACCTACCGAACAATAACTCGTTGTTTCCTTCCTTTTAAGTATTCTTTGATCCATTGTAGTGCTTTCCCTGTTATTCCTGCCTGCTCTTCTAGCTTTCATCTTAAATTCTTGTGAATTACTGTATCGAACGCCTTCTTACAATCCAAAATTGTACAGTCTACCCACTCCTTTCTCTCCTGCCTAAGTTTCATTACCTTGTCACAGAATTGTAGCAAATTTGTAAAATAGGATTTACCATCTCCAAAACAGTGTTGGCTGGTGTTTATGAATCCGCTCCTTTTCAGGACTTCTACTATTCGTACATGTTTCTCCTCTTTTCTAAATATCGGGACTACATTTGCGGCATTCCAGCTCTCTGTTAGCTGCCCTGTTTCAAATGCCTAGACGATCTTTGCTAGTGGTTCACACAGCTCTTCTGCCCCATCTCGAGGAATAGATGGAGAGATGTCAGGCTACGTTGCCTTCGAGGCACATAACTTCTTCAGTGGGTTTTTTATATCTCCTTTGTGTGTATTGTGTCCAGTGCTTGTTGGTGCACCCTTTCTGATTCTGGCAATGTTTCTTATTCCAATGACAATACATTCCTGGATCTTGTCCATGTATCAGGGAATGAGTGGGTATAGGGATGTGGAGGTTAGGTGTAATTGTAATGGCTGGTTGTGAGGGGTGTGGATCTTGCACTGAAAGGGATGTGATCGTGTGTGTGTGAGAGAGAGAGAGAGAGAGAGACTGACTGACTGACTGACTCAGTGACTTTTTCAGCAGTTGCGTACGCAAGCATCAATATTTCATTACAATACATGGAATTTCCGCCATGTACTTCCCGTGCGTCTCGTCCTGCAGATTCCCTTCGGAGTGCTGGCATTAAGAGAGAGAGAGCACGCCGGAACTACGATGCAAGACTCCTGCCTGCAAATTTCTCTGAATTTTGTGGATTATTTTTCAGCTTTTGCGTCATAGACTGTTATGTGTTTGCTTGTGATTCCAAGTGTGACTGACCACCTGTCTGATCGATCACTTTGTTTACCTCTATGTTTGAGTTTGCATCTGAGACGAACCGACCATGAATAACAATATATATATATATATATATATATATATATATATATATATATATTAATTATATTGCTGGACCCGCGAACAAGTATGAGCGTCCAGCCGGAGCCAGACGATGTTTCCCCATACCCCCGGGCACCATACCCCCGGGCACCATACCCCCGGGCACCATACCCCCGGGCACCATACCCCCGGGCACCATACCCCGGGCACCATACCCCCGGGCACCATACCCCGGTCACCATACCCGGTCACCATACCCCGGGCACCATACCCCGGGCACCATACCCCGGGCACCATACCCCGGGCACCATACCCCGGTCACCATACCCCGGGCACCATACCCCGGCAGCCCATACCCCGGGCACCATACCCCGGGCACCATACCCCGGGCACCATACCCCGGGCACCATACCCCGGGCATCATACCCCGGGCACCATACCCCCGGGCACCATACCCCCGGGCACCATACCCCCGGGCACCATACCCCCGGGCACCAAGCTCGTTTTGAAAGTTATTTCATCGAATCTTGTCACATGCAGTGGACACCGAAAGATATTTGAAATGCTTAACAATTCGCAAACAGGTGAAATTATTTACAAACATTGTCTCTACGTCCACAGCAGGACTCGTTGTCCACTGCATGTGACAAGATTCGATGAAATAACTTTCAAAACGAGCGGTCCCGGTATGTGCCCGGAGAGTGCATAGTGCCCGAGTATAGTTGCCATGTGCCCGGAGATGTGCCAGTATGGAAACATCGTCTGGCTCCGGCTGAACGCCCATACTTATTCGCGGGTCTAGCTCAGTGGTACTCTGATACAGAGTTTGCAGGTTCGAGTCCTGCTGTGGACGTAGAGACAATGTTTGTAAATTTCGCCTGTTTGCAAGAATGAGTTATTAGCTTACCTGAGACGGGACTCTAATAACCATGCAGCTACACATAATAATAATAATAAATATATAATCAATAAATATATTTCGGTGGGTGCGAGATCCGAGGAAGGTATTCCTGTGTTCCATAATCCTCTTAATAATAATATAATATATTTATTTACTACAAGTACATGTACAAGGTATACAGACCATAGCTGACATCAATGACATACTGCTATATAGAAAGCCGCTTGTTTCGACTAACACCCAGGTACCCATTTTATACTGATGGGTGAACATAGTCAACCGATGTAAGGAAACACGCTCAATGTTTCAACCCTTGCCGGGAATCGAACCCGGACTCTCACCGTGTGAAGCAAGAGTTTTGCCACCAAACCACGGGCCAACGCTTGTAAAACCTCTTTCCCAAATGTCAAGTATCTCCATCCCGCTTAGAATGAAGTGGTGCTCTTAGTCCAAGACCCAACTGATACCGAACTTTGTTGCCCTGTGATCGACAGAGCATCGTGCTGATCAGCAATGAACGAGACGTAGATATGAGCTTTCATTCGGTTGTCTGTCATTGTTTCGTGAATGAAGGATTAAAGTTCTCTCTCAGCTGGTCGCTGGACTGATGATGTCTTTGACTTCAATGTATCTTGCATACCGCCTTTGTAACTTGCACTGTTCACACCGTGACTCTACTGGTCGGCTAATACCTTGCAGTAAATATAATTACACTCACTGTGAAAAGAGGCATTGAGGCGGAGAGCCACTGCATTGATAATGAGTACGTGGTATGTGCTGTGAGGGGAAGTAGTGGAGGCAAAGTCCATTCTCGAGTTCAAGTGTAAATATGACAAAATCCGTGAGATCTCGAGAGAGAGAAGAATGATCTGCTCTAAATTTTATCCTCGGAGCATGGTTTAGAAGTTTCATTTTGCATCTTTGGATTATTTAAATGCTCATTTTCCATTCTTATAAGCTGTGATGCTTCCTTCCGAGCCTATTGACTCTCATAGGTAAATTGTTTCATTTGAGGGACCAGCCTGAAGCTTTTAAAGTATTATAATGTTCTTGGGAAAGTGTGGGCGCCAGGCAAGCGTTGTCTACTTCAGTGGTATTGTAGAGACTTTGTCGGCCTTCTCTTACAATGAATTTATTTTGTATGTCCATGGCTGTGCTTTAAAATCATTTTAATGTTAAATATACCTGTGACAGGGTTCAAGGGTTCTTCTACCCTCACAGCCAGGGTTGAGGCCAGGCTACCTTCTTGATTGCCTGTTCAACCAAGCTGTTGCTGTTTGTAGCCCGCTTGCTTACATAGACATCACAGCCTGGCAGATCTGGCACTTAGAGGAGGTAGTGTTCCTATTGATAAATTTTACCTTTGTTCCAGCAGTATTTATTAATATCTGCTGGCACTTGTTTGAAGACTCCGTTGGCACAATGTTCTTTTATTGTATCAATAGCGTCCTTGCTCTTCACTAGGTTTATTTTACATTTCCACAAACTCTCCCACTCCAGTAAGTTATGGTCGATATGGGCTCCATCCCTCCAGTATCTTTCTTGTATATATATCTTCAGATATCTTTTCCTCGCCCTGAGAGTACATTCCAAGTACTCTGAGGCGTTCTCAGTATTTTAAATTATTCACTCTTTGCAGTTAGTTGAGAAAAACATGTGAGCAAACACTAAGACATATTTATTGGGAAACTTTTCGGTCCTGAGACCTTGATCAGATCTCAGGACCGAAACGTTTTCTATACAATATGTCGAGATGGTTCTTAGTTTCTAAAGCAACTTGTCGGTATTTATTATCAAGGTTTATACCATTCTTTGCAGTTAGTAAACAATCTGTCTATGTTCCAACTCTGATATCTTTTGTCTTCATCGGAGCTGTGAGTACAGAACAATACTCTAGACCTCAGAGTACAGAACAATACTCTAGACCTCAGAGTACAGAACAATACTCTAGACCTCAGAGTACAGAACAATACTCTAGACCTCAGAGTACAGAACAATACTCTAGACCTCAGAGTACAAGTGAATTGAACAGCACCATCACTGTTATTATTCCTCTTGTTTAGAAAGTTCTCATGAATCACCCTGTCATTTTTTTCTGGCAGTGTAAAGACATATACACACGTTGCAGAAGAAGCTTGGATTGGGACAACGTTTCGCTCAACGTTGAGCTTAATCAAGTAATACTCAGAATGGTATGAACCTCGGTAATATATCCCAACAAATTGGTTTATAACGATGTGTGAGCAAACACTAGGACATATTAGAAAACGTTTAGGCCCTAGGATTTTGATCACTTCTAAATATGTTCTAGTGTTTTTTTACGTGTTTTTTTTTTTTAAACCAGTACTCGGTTGAGTGCCAATCACTAGGTTTATATTACCAACAAGTAGATAAGCAAGACATGTGTTAACAGTAAGATATCTTTATTTCTGAATGTTTTTACTACAGAGTAGGCTTTTTCCAGTCGAATGCAGAGGTGACTAATATAATAACAGTAGTAGTAGTAGTAAATAATAATAATATAGCATGATACAATATTTGTACAGAGATGGGTGACATTTAGTTGTGCATGCAGAAAGCACATAGTTATGAAGAGTATTTCGGGCAATATGGAGAGGCTGAAGTAATAGGTAAAGATATGATTAGTCCTTAAATTTTGTTAAGACTATGAATCTGAAAATCTCTCCAGCCTGGGGGACTGACCACCTCAGACTGAGGGACTGACCACCTCAGGCTGAGGGACCCCTCACCACCTCCCAGGCTGAGGGACTGACCACCTCAGGCTGAGGGACTGACCACCTCCAGACTGAGGACTGACCACCTCAGGCTGAGGGACTGACCACCTCAGGCTGAGGGACTGACCACCTCAGGCTGAGGGACTGACCACCTCAGGCTGAGGACTCCGGCACTACCTCAGACTGAGGGACTGACCACCTCAGGCTGAGGGACTGACCACCTCAGGCTGAGGGACTGACCACCTCAGACTGGGGGACTGACCACCTCAGGCTGAGGGACTGACCACCTCAGGTTGAGGGACTGACCACCTCAGGCTGAGGGACTGACCACCTCAGCTGAGGGACTGACCACCTCAGGTTGAGGGACTGACCACCTCAGGCTGAGGGACTGACCACCTCAGGCTGAGGGACTGACCACCTCAGGCTGAGGGACTGACCACCTCAGGCTGAGGGACTGACCACCCAGCTAAAGGACTGACCACCTCAGACTGAAGGACTGACCACCTCAGGCTGAGGGACTGACCCACCTCAGGCTGAGGACTGACCACCTCAGACTGAGGGACTGACCACCTCAGACTGAGGGACTGCCACCTCAGGTTGAGGACTGACCACCTCAGGCTGAGGGACTGACCACCTCAGGCTGAGGGACTGACCACCTCAGGTTGAGGGACTGACCTCCTCAGGCTGAGGGACTGACCACCTCAGGCTGAGGGACTGACCACCTCAGGCTGAGGGACTGACCACCTCAGGCTGAGGGACTGACCACCTCAGGCTGATGGACTGACCACCTCAGACTGGGACTGACCACCTCAGGCTGAAGGACTGACCACCTCAGACTGAAGGACTGACCACCTCAGGCTGATGGACTGACCACCTCAGGCTGATGGACTGACCACCTCAGGCTGATGGACTGACCACCTCAGGCTGATGGACTCATCTCATCATCTTTCCCTCCCCCTTTTGTTTCTACTGCCCATAGTCATCTCTGAATTCAACGGAAGAAGTCTACTGTGTAGTAGAAACGTTTCAGAAAATAAACCCGTTGCACATGTCACACTCACCTTCTTGAGGATGGAAGTCACCTCAAACGGAATCACTGAACGGCAGTCGTGGGTCGCATCCTGGGGTAGCAGTATGCTCTATAGTGGAAGAATCACCGACAAAATCTTAGGTAAAAGGACACAAATGCAACTAATGTGACATTATGGCAACGTTTCGCTTCGTTGCCACAATGTCACATTAGTTATGTGTCCTCTTACTAACAATATATACTCTATATAGAGCAGGGCTTTGAATAAAGTTATGTTCGGATTTTTACTTAGTAGTTACGGAAAGCAGCTGGTATTCTCCCAGGCTGCTCACTGATCTCGCCATCAGCTGATCTCTGTTTACATCGCTGTGTCTAAATCCTTGCTCGAGACTTTACTAACTAAAATTTACACAGTATCTTTAAAGTGTCTTTCCTTAAGGAGGTTCCTCAACGCTGGTGAGGGCTCTTGATCTAAGGAATTGGATCTGTGCTCCAGTTCCCTGAATTGAGCCGAATACCTTCCATTCCCTCCTCACTTGCGCTGTATAATCCTACGGGTTGAGCGCTCCCCATGATTATAATAATAATAATAATTTAAATTGTCTTATTAGTTTTTAATTTTCACAGGAATTAACTTTCAAATTTTCCTTTTTAAAGTCTCTTTAAATTTCTATGTTCATTCATATGTATACAGCCGCCCAGTGTTTGTTTAATAACGGTATTTGTGTTTGTGTGTGTAATTACCCATATGATTACCTGTGCAGGCAGAAGAATTACACAAACTTCCTTCCAAGTGGGATCCCGGATGCACTTGAAGGGTCCTTGACCCAAGAAATTGGGGCTACCTTTCGCTTCCGGATCAAACCCGACTGCCTTCCAGTCCCCATGCACTGTGACCCTTACGGGTTTTAGCACTTAATGAATGCAATAGTAATACTGAGCCTCCACCCTTTATTCAACAATCAACTGAAATCATGGTTTCCAAACCTCATATGTTTTGTCATATACACACCTGAAGCTGTGTATGGACTTGGATTTCACTACTTGGTCTTACTGTGCGATCTACTCACTTTCTACCCGTACTTCAAAAACATCAAAAATGAAATTCAACAATTTAACCACTAATTTTTAAACATACTAATTCACTATCAAACGTTTCCCTAACTTAAAATAATCATTTAAATACTAGGACATAATTAAAAAAAGCAAGTGTTTATATCTCATTTGAGTTTTCAGTTTTAGTGTATTCCATCGTCCTGCCCCGGGCCCTTTTTTCTTATGTTACAGCTGTTCCCCCTGGATCTGTCGCTGGTGTTCCGTGTGGTCACTGCCGACATGGGGACTTAAAGGGGGTCTCGCTATTAAAATCAAACTGCATGAATATGCTTTAGGGGATGATCAAAGTAATGCCTGAGGAACCCAGAGACAAAAATTTTTAAGAAATGTAATGAAGCCCAGGTGGTCATCAGGAGACGCCAGTGTTTAGAAACACCTCTGTTGCTGTAACAAAAAGTACAGTAGAAAACAGGATGTTATACCAATTCTGCTATATTGAAAAGCATGTTTCTCGAACTCCCCCCCGAGAACAACCTTCAGCTGAAAAACCACATCCCCGGGGGGGGGTTAAACCCCGCGGTCAGAGAGTCTAAAACCGCTGAAACATACAAATGAAGGGGCACTCCCCCATTCACGGAGCACTTTCAAATCTTTCCAAATTTTTTAAAGGAAAATGACCCACTTGTTGACCTCAAAACTGTTTCATTCACCTGCCCCACTAAACCCCCCAAATAAATTTACCATTCCTTTTTAAAACTTGTTTTCGCCACCATTCCCCCCCCGTACGAAGTGAACAAGGCCACAGGACTGAAACATTTTCTAAAACCAATTTTTGCTCGTCAGACATTGTGCATTTTTGGGTTCCTGCTTTCATTAGGTATGCATGGTTTTTTTTTTTATTAGTTAAAGGGGTTTTTGTCTTCAAATTATACACGGGGTTTATGTCTTTTGTTAAATCAATTTTTTTTATTAGTTATAATGAGGATTTATGTCTTCATTAGTTATACATCAGGATTTTGTCTTCATTAGTTAATATATGGGGTTTGTCTTCATTATTATACAGGGGGTTTAGCTTCATTAGTTATCATCGGGTTTTTTGCTTCATTAGTTATATCAGGTTTGGGGTTTTATTAGTTCAAGGGGGATTTGTTTTTTTTTTTTTTTCACGATTTATGTCTTCATTGTTATATATGGGGTTTTCTTCATTGTTATACATGGGATTTTGTTTCATTAGTTATAAATCAGGATTTACATTCATTACATAAGGATTTATGCTTTTTTTGGTTTTTTCATGAAGGTTTATTTTACATGGAATATTAAGGTATTGGGTATATGTATTATTCATTTTAGAGGGAAAATTTCCAAGGGATTATTTTCATCAAGAAATTTTTTCCCCTAATGAAATTTTTTTTTAAAAATTTATGTTGATCATGAAAAATGCAAAGGAGCGGTTGAGCCTGCAAAAAGTCATACCCACTGAGTGTAAAATTCCGTTTTCACACATGTTCTCGTCAGAAACAAGCCCCGGGGAGGGGTGCTGGGGGGCTGAGAAGAAACACGGGTTTGCCCAATGAGGGGAAAAATTTGCCGGGGTTTGACAGGAAGGGGAAAACCCCCCCAGGTTTTTCCCCCGGTACCTTTTTAAAAATAGTTTTTTTCAAAAATTTTTTTTTTCCTTTCGAAATTAAATAGGGGAAGAAACAGCAAATTTAAAAACATCCACGAACAAGCAACGTATTTATGTTAATTTTTTCGTTTTTTGAGAATGAGAAAAATTTTATGCAATAAAATTTTTTACATCTGTTTATCGGGTTCGCCAACAGTGGGTCGCGTGCGGAGCTGCAGGGTCACCCTCTGTCCCCCAAACCCGTCTCGGGGAAAAATAAGTTTGTTGTTTTGGGGCAGGGTTTCCCATCAGGTTTGTAAAAAAACTCTTTCAGAAAGTTGCGTGCGATTTTCATGATCAAGGGGTCTGTGCTTTGGGAACGATGCGTGATGCTGTAGGGCCTCTATGTCTGAGGGCCTCATGGGTCTTCCTGAAGGAACCACATCCTTCCAGTGATCGGTAAAAATGTTATTGAGGCACCTGCTTCCTTGTTTCCCGGGTAGTTGGCAGGGGTTTTTCATTTTTCCACGGCTGAGTTTGGGGGGTTCATTTCAATACTTTTGGGGGGCGAGGCTTTGCTTGAAATATCGTTGACCGTTGGCGCACTGGCTTGGGGTTTTGGACTCATTCGCCGGGGGTTGGGCCCCCCCCCTGAGGTCCAACGTGTTTTAAATTTTTTAATTTTGTTTAAATTTTTGATCATTTTGTGCTTTTTTTCCTTCGATCTATTGCAGATGGGGCAGGGGAAACCCAAAAAGTTCCCCCTTGGAAGGTGCCCCCCTCCCCCTCTCCCCCTTGTTGTCCGGATTTGGAACATTTTAATGTTGTTAAACATAACCTTTTTGGTTACGTTTTTTTTTAATTTGAGTCCCCCTTTGGACCGGGGAAAAATTTTAGGAAAGTCTTTTGACATGGATAATTTATAGAATTTATAAATGTTTTTATTATTTTTTAAATTTGGGGTAGATTTAGTGGTTAATAATTAGTGTATTTTTTTTTATTATTTTATTTCCCCTTTTGGGATTTTTTTTTTGCCCCAAAACCCCAAAGATTCTATTCTGTCAAAGGTCATAAGATAATGAACGTATTCCCAAACTGGTCTGTGACACAGATACACCTGTGCTCGGTAAAAAGGACCGGGGAATAGCAGAAAACAACAACACCGGTGGCGAGGAGAAATGCATAGAAGGAAAAAAGGAGAACCAAGAAAAATCCCCAGCATGCAGCACCTCAGAGTGGGGAGACCAGCTTTGTCCATTCACCAGGATTTTGTTTATCCTTTTTTCTTTAAAATTTTATCCTTCCAGTCATTCTATGAAACCCCGGGAACGAAATATATTTGATAGTTTTTAAAAGTTTCAGTTTGTTAATTTGAATTTCAACCAGGATAAAAACTGAAAAGAATTTTATAAATTGAGTACAAGTTTCTTCCTAAGGTCAAGTGATGACGATCAAAATTTCCCCCCTTCATAATCCCCAAAATTATTCATATCTAATCAAAACCCCCCATTTTGGAAAAAAAAAATTGTTCTAGAGCTTAGTACTCAACAGGTTTTTCTGTGAAAAAAATTTAAAATTCCCCGACAGTTAACAGATGCCAAAATTTATAATTTAAAAATTTTTAGTAGACTGTTGGTTTAAAAATTTTTATAAGAAAAAAAAGAAATTTTTTTAATTTAAAATTGGAGATACTAAAAAAAATTTTGCCCCGCCCCAAATTTTAAATTTTTTTAAGTTATTGTTTTAGGAAAACTCTGAGAGTTTAAATTAAATTAAAAGAGTGAGGGAAGGACTGGGGAGGGAGTTTAGTATTGTTCAGAGTGGTGGAGAGATGGAGGGGGTAGGTGAGGGGAAGTGGAACCGGACATAAAGGAGAAAGGGTTTTTAAAAATTTTCCCCTTAGGTTCCAATAGCCCCTCCAGGTCACGCCCCCGCCCGGCTCCACACCATCTGGTTGCTGGCCTGGTTGACCAAGCGTTGGTGCCCGTGCCCCTCACCCAAGGCACCACAGCCCGCTGATCAAAAACTGATTTGGGAATTTCGAGTCCCCCCTGGAGACAGCTGGGGGTTTTTGTGAATTCCCCCGATGATGGGGGGAATGGGATATTTTCACTTACTGAGTTCCTCTCTGTACCGGCCCCCCATGCTTTCATCTTGGGGATCTTGACCGCTTTGCATCTTGTTTCATGTGGAGTGTTTATTGTGTGTAGGTTTGGATTAATTTTCAGAATTTTCCCCGGGAAAAATTTGATGCATCTTTCTCCCCAAACGAACAAAGGTACAGTTCGGGGGAACCAAAACTCCCAGTAATTTAGGTGTTTGATTGGGGGAATATCTGCAAGGTTCTCTTTTTCTCCAGTTCTGAAATATTTGGGGCCGGGAAAACGAAAATCTGAACAGTATCATCATCTCTTTTTCTGAAAGTTTTTTTTTTCCCCAAATATCTTTTTTTCCGCAGATGCAATAACAAGATAGTTGTCCCTTTTTAATGGAGATCCTGCATTATTCCCCCAATCTCCCCCTTAGATTCCCCTGATTGAATAATTTGAGTTCATGTACACTGAACCCTTTTTTTAAAATTTTCCCATTTTTTTAAAGTAGCAACTAAATTTATCGTCACTAAAGACATATTGTTTTCTCCATTTGTCTTGGGTGTCTTATAGGGGGGCCCCCCTCATACACTTTTTTTATCGTCCGAAAAAAAGATTACGGTGTTAGTTTTTTTTCCCCTTTTTTATGACAGATATGAGACTCAAAGAGAAGGGGGACAAGACCGGATTAAGATATGGGCTTTACCTGGGTTTTTCCCGGGGGAATTCCAGGGGTCAAGCCCCCGGCCCGGCAACCCCCGGGGCCTCAGGTTGCTGCAGCCCAGGGCCTCCCCAGCAAGGCCCGAGATGTTCTCCAAAAAATTTCAATTTACTGATGTTTTTTGAGAAATTTGTTTCCAAGAAAATTTTGGAAATGTTTGAATTTTAATTGTAAAATTAAATTTTTATTTCTTTTTAACCTTTTTCTTTGAAATATGATTGGGGGCTACGTACCTGTAGCTCAGGGGCCTCCCCAAACTTAATCCAGCTCTGAATGGGGGGGGATGTCCATGGGGAGATACTGTGCCGGGGAAATGTCCTGGGGGGGTACTGTGCCATGGGGGGGGGACGGATGGGAGAGTATGGCAGCCCCCCATTTCACCCGCTTACTAATACTTTTGGGTTTAATTTGTGGTTAAATATTCATTTGCCCACCTTCCCCGTTATTTTGTTCACTTTTTTTAATAATTATCCCGGTTCCACTTATTGAAATTTGCAAAGCAGTTAAAACACATGTTTTTATGCTTGTCTTCTTGTTCCCCCAAATCATTTCCTATTGGTCCTGAATTGGGGGGGGAGAGGAGTGACCCCTTCTGAACCCATGCCCTTTTTCAGTTCAGTTCCATGTGGCTGGCAATCTTGCTTCACGAAAAACAAAGATTTTGTGAATGTGGGTGTCAGACTTTTTCAGTGTTTTGCCAGTTTTATGCCACTTTTTAAAATGGAACCGGGGCAGGCGCCTTTCAATTAATATTTGGCACGAGGTTGGATTTTGGAACTCCAAAAAGGAGTTTCACGTCTTTGGGCCGGGGGGAGGTTAACATATTAATCGCTTCTTCGAAGTCAAGGGGTTAGGGGTTGTATAGAAATTTGAAAATTTGAGCATTTTGCATCTCATTTGAAAATCATTTTGGGCATTAATTTAAACTGGTCAGTGTCTCACGAACACGAGTCATTGTGACTTAAACCTCCCATTTCATATTCCGTCAATTTTCCATCTTTAAAAAAAGGAAAATTACCCAGAGGGGGGGGGAAAAAAAGGGAAAAAAATGGAATAAGTGGAGGGTTAATGATGGGGTTACTGAGAAGATGGGGGGGCCATGGAGTCTCAGAGCAACAGACGATATGGAGGAGGAAACAAGTTTGAAAGTTCATTATGGCCCCCGCACCGTTTTTGGGGGGAACAACAATGTTTTTCACAAATGTCAAGGGGGCAAGCGAGACTCATGTTTTTTTGTAAGCGAGTCTTCATCTTTTAGCAATTAAATATACAGGATATAAAAATCTCTTAAAACGACCGGTGTACGCACCCGACCTTTTTTGGCCAAGACAACCTCCTTGTGTATGTTTTCCCAGAAAAAATGGATCATGAATATTAAACAGTGATTTTCACCCAAGAGTTTTATTGAGAGTATTCGTTGAGGGGGAAAAACCGTGTGCCCCCGGGCCTGAGCTAAGAATTTTTTTCTGTGTTTGCTGCTGCTTTATTCTTACCCCGGGCAGTAGAGCTTACTAGTAGGTAGAGGCACGGCAACACCACTAT
>WNWK01035735.1:0-19588 GCA_009830355.1 Cherax destructor | reverse complement strand
AATACAGTGGACCCTCTGTTAACGAATCCCCAAAGTGAAATTATGTAAGTATAATTTTGTAAGTTCTTGTGGAAGTGTATTTTTGGGGGTCTGAAATAGACTACCCCGTGAAATTTTTCCTTAAGGGGTAAATTGTTCGGTAATGGCACTTGAGCAGACTTCAGGAGTGAAGTTTTCGAAACTGGGGGGTCCACTGTACAGTGGTACCTCGGTTACGATGGCCCCCAAAACCCCCTTTTATGTAAGTTTATTTTTAAATGCTTTTTTAGGTATTTTTTTGGGGGGTGAAAAAGGACTAGCCCTATTTTCATTATTCCTTATGGGGATAAATTCGTTTGGTAATGGCCTTGAACGGCATTTCCAACAAAAAAAAATATCGTAATTTCGGGTACCACTGTACCTTAGAGTACATACACCATAAGAACATATTGAAAAAAAAAAGCAAAATATAATTAATACATAGTTGCATATGTGACATATAATTAAACTCTACTAGTACTTGTTATAAAATATTATGTGAAAATTGTTTATAAAGTGGATGCAGTGTTATACTTTTTTGGGAAACGTGTTAAGATAAGATTTCGTTTGGATTTTTAACCCCAGAGGATTACCCAAGGATAACCCAAGAAAGTCAGTGCATCATGAGGATTGCCCTGTCTTATTTTCTTTGGGGGTCCTCAGTCTTGCCCCCCAGGATGTGACCCACACCCAGTGGGCTAACCCCCAGGACCTATTTGCTGCTAGGTGAACAGGACAACAGGTGTGGGGAAACGCGTTAAAATGTTTCCACCCAGCCGAGAATCGAACCCGGGGCCCTCCGCGTGTGAAGTGAGAGCTTTGCCAGCCAGGCCATGGGATGATTTTGCTGGGTTCACCCTGGTATGGTATCTATGGCAAGATATACTAATTGGTGCCATTATTTTTTGATAGTTTCTTAATTTGATTCTACTCTGGAGACAGTTTCTGAAGGCAGGCTATCCCTTTTTTTCCCCAATGCTCTTTTGGGTCGGCATAAAGTGACTGCTCAAGACAATTGATAATGATCACCTCACTGGAATATTATCCCCCCCAAAAGGCCTTTCCTTGTAAAATGCAATGGATTTTTCAAATTGCTGTTGCAATATAATACTGTTCTATGTATGATAATAACAATAATATCTTTATTTCTACAATTACATGTACAAGGTATACGGGCCTAGGGGCCATCAGTGACATATTACTATGTTTTAAAAAAAGCCCTTTGTTATGCAGACATTTCAGGCAAATTGGTCTATTTTTTTGGGGTGCGACACCAGTTGACTAACACCAAGGTCCCCTTTTACTGATGGGTGAACAGGGACAGAGGTGTCTTAGGGGAAAAACATCCTAATGTTTTTTTTGTTGTAATGGGGGGTCGACCCCCCGACCTCAGTGAGTGAGCTGAAAACACTTGCAATGGGCCCACGGGACACCCCAAAACAATTATATCTCTTCCCGACTGGTATAAACAGCTTTCCTCTAAACTTTCACAAAAAAGTTTGGGTTTGACCCTCAAACCAATCCTAAAACTAGCAGGCCAGTAAATTATTCACTGCACCATGTCCCCAAAAAAAATTGGTCCCAAATAGGGTTTTTTCTATATATGTACAATAGAAATGCACTGGTTGGATGATCTTTTTAGGCCAATGTGGACAGTGGGTAACACACTGGCCTGCTGGGAGGGCCCCGTTTCCCAAACCCCCCTTTCAGGGGTTACAATAAGTAATTTTGGCCCAAATGGTTCCCCAAATATTTATACAATTTCTCGTGTCTAGTTTATTCTGTCTGTTCACATCTTTATTTCACTTACAGGTGATCCCTGTTTTACAGCACTTCGCTTTACAGCATTTCACTAATACAGCGGTTTTCAATTACAGTGGACCCCGAGTTACGAGCACTGAAATCGTCAATTATGTAAGTGTAATATTGTAAGTGGTTTTGTAAGAGCATTTTTGGGGGTCTGAAATGGACTAACCTACTTGACATTATTCCTTAAGGGAGAAAATTCGTTCGGTAATGGCACTTGAGCAGCCTTCTAAAAATGAATTATGCTCGTAACTCGGGGTCCACTGTATACCCATTCTTCATCTATTCAGACTTCCTACAATAAATATATTAATATATTCACCACTCACTATAAGCTAAGTATGAAAATATTTAAGGTAAGTAATTTTGTACTGTATATGCATTTTTAGGCCTAGCTTTATTGCTAACTTAACATATGACTGTGTAAACATGTTACCATGCTTTTATATGCATTTGAAAGTGAAAAAGGCTATGTTTTACTTTACAGCAATTTTTGCTTTTCAACAGTAGCCCAGAACCTAACCTGCTGTATTAGCGGACCCTGCTTACATTGTTTCTTTCCTATCAGACTTTTTACTATATTTACTTTTATTTTATATCTTTTAGTTATCCAAGAGTTTTGTGATATTTTCTTTCATATTTTTTTCCCTCTGCTTTCATGTGTTCAAAGCCTATCCTTTGTCTAAATATAATTTTTTATTGCTAGCTCAATCTGTCTCAGAATTTGCCTAGTAAACTGCTACTCGAGAAAATCGAGCACTTTTTTTTCTTTGCTTCTTTTTTCATTTTTGATCCATTCCCTGACTTTTTTATTATTTTTCCTTGTGTCCATTGGTGTCCCATGATCTGGTAGGCAATAATTGATAATAATAATAATATCTTTATTTACTACAAGTACATGTACTGTATATGGTATACAGGCCTAGCTGACATCAATGACATATGTACTACTGTATAGAAAGCCGCTTTATGCAGATCATTTGGGCAAATTAGGTCAGTTTTGTCTGGGATGCACCCACACCATGACTAACTCCCAGGTACCCATTTACTGATGGGTGAACACAGACAACCGTGTAAAGAAACATGCCTAATGTTCTGCCCTCGCGGGAATCGAACCCAGCCCCTCGCCGTGTGAAGCGAGAGCTTTAGCCACAAGGCCATAGGGCACCGTGCTTTCACCTCACACTGGTGTCCATGGTTCAATCCCCAGCTGGGTGGAATTATTGGGCTGGTTTCCACCTACTGTCCTCATTCACCTGAAGCAAGTAGGTACCTGGGTGTAGTCGACTGGTGTGGGTCACATTCTGGGGAACAAGATTGAAGGATCCCAGTGGAAATAAGACAGACAGCCCTCAACGACACACTGACTTTCTTGGTTATCCTGGATGGCTAACCTTCTAGGGTTAAAAATCTAAACAAAATGTTATCTTACATTCACCACTTATTTCTTCTAACCTTTTCTCATCTTAGCTGTAATTATATTCTTACATGTTTCCATCACTACTTTCACAACTTATGCTCTTAGTGTTCTTACATCTGTTCCTCTTGCCTATTCTGTCTTACTTGTTTGTTCCATATTTAATTTTTTTCACTTATTTTTATTTGCAAACTTTTCACTTGTTTATATTGTTCTCCTACCTGTTGTATATTTCATGACAGTACAGTACACATACAATGTTTATATATTCATGGAACCATGTGTGTATTTAACACGTGGAAGGAAGGGAATACAGGTGAAGTCTCCCTTATGGTTTCATGGTTAATTATTATTATAATCAAAAGAAGCGCTAAACCACAGCGGGCATAAGCATTTCACGGTTAAGCCTTCCTGTGTTGTTCCCAGGAATGCTAAACCATGAAACCATCCCAAATTTTTTAAGAGTGAGGTCTGTGTAACTCTGGACAAGCAAGCAGCATTGAAGTTAAAACCACAAAAAAAGCTTGAAGCCAAAACAAATCTATCCTCTCTCTGTCATCAGACCATCCCTGGGGAGATGTGAAATAATCAGATTTGATCAGGAGGAAAGGGTACCATCAATTCATCAGATCAATCCCTTAAGCATTAGCACTTGCCTTCTCCCTGTACATCCTTTGGACAGGAAGAAGGGAAAAATTAAGTGGAAGGAAGGTCATGCTTTTATTATAATGAGGCTTTAGTGAATTGAATTCTTTATTGATAAAATATTTATAAATAGTTAAATTGCAGGACATGAGGTGACCGATTTTCGAACCCAGCCAAGTTACCAGGAGTGTTAGCTTCACAAGTGAGAGTGGAAGTAGGTGATGTTCTGGATGAATCAGCAGTGGACCAGGCTGTTCAGGGACAAGATGCAGTTGTTATTCTTCTTGGAACACGGAATAACCTAAGTAAGTCAGTTTTATTTTATCTTGGCTTGGCCATCCCCTTTAAACCCCAACCCTGCAACAGGCAATGACCATGGTCCCAAATTACCGTACAGCATTCTGTTTTTCAATGACACTCATTCATTACGACTTATCTTGGGGTTTTTGGACTATCTGGCTTTGAAGGCAATGGGAATAGATGCCATGAAAATTTTCAGGGCTGTGGGATGAGACAGTAGGGTGACAATTGATGCTGCTGATGCAACCAAGTCACAGTTGTGCTGCTAAAAATTTTCCTATTGCAACTTCATGGCTCAGCAGTGGGGAGGGGTGTGGGGTAACATATGATACTCTATAATACGTATAATGATTTAGTTATTATATCTAATGTAAAAAATGATCATTTTATGATCATAATCCGTCTTTATTGTATACTATTACAAATTTATATTTTAGGAAGGAATTTTAATGGTTTATTCTTTTAAAATATAGTACATAACATTCTGTATATAACTTTGTCTTTCTATGTATCGATACCTATGAGCACATACAAATAATAATATAAAAGTTATCTAGCAGCAAGTCAGTTTCCTCCCCTCTCGTAAATAAATTGCAGTTTATTCTGATATTCTATATGTAATAACTGTTATGTCACTTTTTTATGTATGTATTACAGTATTCATTTATTATATACAGTGGAACCCAGATTTTGCCGTAATCCTTCCAGAAGGTCGGCCTAAATCCGAAAGGCCAAAAAACCAAAAGTAGTAATATTTCCCATAAGAATTAATGTAAAAAAAATTACAGTACTAATCCGTTCAGACACCAAAAATATTAACAAAAATACATTTTTAAAGATTAACTATAGTTTACATACAAAAAATTCAAGAACTAAATAAAATGACTAATGAAATGGATAAAGGGGTTTTTAACATCACATTTCCCTTTTTGAAGACTCTTGTTGGTGTATGGAAGACAGGGGGGGAGGAGAGAGGGAGGACTGATTATTGTTTGGGGGAACCCCCCTCCATAAGGCCCTTCAGGTATAAAGTCCCTCCTGGGGTTATTTCCCCTTCTTTTTTTTTTACTGGCCCCTAGAACCAGCTTAAAGAGTCACTGCACCCCTGTTGCAAAAAAACTGTCCAGGGGGTCTGTTTTTGGCATCTCAAAGTTTTGCCTGAAGTGGGAAAAGGGTTTTTGTCACTGAACATGTTGCAGATATGGCTTTTTTCCCGGCTTGGTCAGGGTAATAATTCTCCAAAAAACTTTCCCAAAATGTCCTTAATCGCTGAAAAAGGGGCACCTTCTTTCCTCTCTTTTTCCTCCTCCTCTGAAAAATTTCCTCAACTGTGGTCTGTTGCTGTTGCAGATGAAGGTCTTCGGCTCTTCAGTGGTTAGCTCTTCCCTGTGGTCCTCCACCAACTCTTCCAAAACCCCTTGCCCTCACCCCCAACCCCAGGGACTTCCCCAAAACACAATAGATTCCCCCCAAACGGGCAGAGGGTGGACAGGGTCAGGGCCCAGCCTAAAACCCCTTCCCCCTTGGAAAGTACCTTTCTGGCTCACTCCCCAAAAAAGGGGCCCCACCCAAAGACGGGCTTGCACACGGCACCCTGGGGGCAGACCGCGCCCAAACACGGCCGATTTCCGAGTTCCCGGCCAAAACCCAGGATAAATTTGGGCCCAAAAAAAGCACCCAAAAGGGAATTTGGCCAATACCCCAGCACGGGCCTTTATCCGGGATCCATGTATTTTATACGTATAAGAAAACAACAAGAAAATATCCAAATATCATTTCCTTGAACAGGAATCATTTTTACCTAGCCCCACACAGCCACAGCTACTGGGATGAAATTTCCCCCATTTGTGATATTTTGACCCAACATGGGAAAAAATAATAATAATAATATTAATTCTCTATGGGGGAAAAGGAACAGAATTCTTCCCCCCGTAAACCATGCGTGTCATAAAAGGCGACTAAAATGCTGGGGGCAAGGGGGTGGGAACCCCTTCTCTTGTATACATTACTAAAGTTAAAAAAAGAAACTTTCTTTTTTTTTTTGGGGCCCCCCTGCTTTGGTAGGATATGACCGGGTTTTTTAAAAAAAAAGAATATTACAGTCATTCCCCTTGGTTTTGTTGTCTCAGTTTTCCCCCTTTTGGTTTTGATCCCCCGGGGGAAAAAAATTTTCTCCAGTTTTGCCGATGGTTTGGGAAACCCGCCCGTTCCTGTACAAGGGCCCAAAAACCCTACCACCACCCCCATGCACATTGTCACGCAGTCTAACATTGTTTTTGCTTGAGTGAAAATCACCCCAGGAGTTCATACAAAACATTTATTAACAATTCATTGTTTTTTGGGCCCCTTTATTATTGTGTGTGACTACTAAATAAGCTAATGGGAAAAAGGGGCCAGTCCTTTGGTAAAGAAAGTGGGAAAAACAAAGAAGTTTAAGAGTGTAGCAGGCATGCAGGAAATGTTTGCATGCATGCGGGAATTTTAGCATGTATGCAGGGGTGTAGCATGTTTCAGGGAGTGTAAACATGTATGCAGGGAGTGTGGGATGTTTGCAGGGGGTGTAAAGTTTCAGGGAGTTAGCATGTTTCAGGGGGTGTACCATGTATGCAGGGAGTGTAACAGGTATGCAGGGAGTGTAGCATGTATGCAGGGGGTGTAGCAGGTATGCAGGGAGTGTAGCAGATATGCAAAAAGTGTCCCCGGGATGCAGGGAGTGTAACAGGTATGCAGGAGTGTAACATGTATGCAGGGGGTGTAGCATGAATGCAGGGGGGTGTAGCATGTATGCAGGGAGTGTCGGTATGCAGGGGTGTAGCAGGTATGCAGGGGTGAAGGGGTTTCAGGGGGGTGTAGAAAGGGATGCAGGGGGAGTGTAGGGGAGGGATTGCAGGGAAATGTAGCAGGTATGCAGGGAGTGTAGCATGTATGGGGAGTGTAGCAGGTATGCAGGGGTGGCCCGGTATGCAGGGAGTGTGGAGGGAGGGAGAGAGTGTAGCAGGCAAAGGGGGGAGGGGGGCAGGCCCTTTCAGGAAAATGACCCCGGATAAGGACTTGGGGCTAAATTCCCCTTTGGAAATTTTCCCCCTTCCCAAAAAATAACCCCCCTTCCCCCTCCCATCCTCCCCCCTTCCATCCAGCAACATCAGTTTTAATAAAGGTAAGTGCCACATAGAGTTCATTCATTTGTGCATTAAATCTATTTTTAAGGGGCCCAAAAATTTTTTTTTTTCCAAACTTCGGGGTTTCGGGAACGGATTAAAATTTCCATTTTTTCTTATGGGGAAAATATTTTTTGGTTTTTGGGTTTTGGTTTTAGTTGATCCATCTGGAATGGATTAAAATTAAAAACCAAAGGGGACCACTGTAATAATATTACAGCCTCTCCTCACTTAGCAAAAACAGGGTACCTCGACTTACGTATTTTTTCATTCCAGAATACTGTTAAAGTCCCATTCCCAAAACAATTTACCCCCTTAAGGAATGATATAAAATAGACTAGTCCTTTTAGACCCCCAAAATTACACTTAAAAAAGCTTTTAAAAATAAACTTACATAAAGGTGAGTTTGGGGGCCATCGTAAGTCGAGGGGCCACTGTACTTGTTTTCCCCCAATTCAGGCTTTCGGCCCAGCTCTGGGGGGGTCCGGTGGCAAAGTTTCGTTTTCCCCGGGGAGGGGCCCGGGGTTGGTCCCCCGCCAGGGCAGGGAAAAATTCGGTTTCTTTAAACCCGTTGTCTATGTTCCCCATCAGTAAAAAGGGGACCTGGGTGTTAGCCCACTGGGGTGAGTCGCATCCTAGGACACTGACCCAATCTGCCCGAAATGCTCAAAACAAGGGGGCTTTCTATATACAGTGGACCCCGAGTTTCGAAAACTTCACTCCTGAAGTCTGCTCAAGTGCCATTCCAAGTAATTTTTTAAAAAAAAATGTCACGTGGGTTTAGTCTTTTTCAGCCCCCCAAAAAATACTTTTCCATAAGCACTTACAATATTATCTTACATAAATGAAATTTTGGGGGTTTAAAAACCCTGGGGGGTCCACTGTAGTAGTATGTCACTGATGTCAGCTGGGCCCTTATACCATGTACAGTACATGTACTTGTAGTAAAAAAAAATTTTATTTTTTTTTATTATTATTATTATTATTATTATTATTATTATTATAAATAATGTAATTATATTATTATTATTATTAATTTTATTTTCTCAAAAGACATTTTTGATGCAAGGTTTTTACAGGGAAAAAACCTATACAGTGGAACCTCTTTTCGAGTGCCCCATCAGGGAGTTTTTAAAGGATAGAGCCTTCCTTGGTGGGGTTTTTTTTTTGTCCTGGATACGAGCCAAAATTCAGGTTGCAGCCCCCCTCAAGGGGTTTCCCTTGACACTGGTGAGGGCTCTTGATTTTGGGGGTTGGATCTGTGCTCCATTTCCCCTAAATTAAGCCTGAATACCTTCCATTCCCCCCTTTTGGGGTTTAAATAATCCTACAGGTTTAGTGTTTTCCCATTACAGTCCCCCTCCTTTTTCATCTCTTTTTTGTGTGTTTCATTTTTGGATTTTTTTAAAATTTTTCCTCCCGTTTTGGCCCGGCCCCTGCCCCCAATGCCCTGCAATACCAAAGCCCCTTTTGGACCCCACCCATGCACCTCCCACGCACATTGTCACGCAGGGGCATTTTTTAAACGAGTGAATATCACCCCCAGGAGTTCATACAAAACATTCATTAAAATTCATTGTTTTTTTTGATTATTGTGTTTTCTACTAAATAAGGTACCAGGGGCCCCAAAAAAAAAAATTCAAATTGATTTTTTTGGTAAAGGAGGAACACCGTAGAACTGAAGAAAGAAATAAGAAAAATATGATAGTGGTTTTCGTTTTTCCCCAAGGCCTCGCCAGGATATACAAGAAGGCCCCAACAACCATGGTTCCATTGTGGCTAAGAAAAAAGAAATCACGGGAAGCAATTGTTGGAAAGGGGTGAATAAAAAAGAAACAGAGATCACAAACAATGGAAAATATGGGGGAAATTGTTTTTGGGGTGGGGATAAACGAAAACTGCTAGGGGGTGACAGTGTTGTGCAGTCATTAATTTGTGAAAAAGCAAGGCAGTTGCACCCCCAAATCTTGTCAAGAAAATGCCGGGAAATTTTGGTGATTTGATGAATTTAAGGCCAAAAGGCGGGGTTCAAAAAATTAAAGAAGAGAAGTGGCATACACAGTGTTGTAAGGCATGGTGGGGGTGCCAGTTCAGATAAAAAAGGGGGCTGAAAATTTGTGTGAGACTTTAAAAAATTTGTAGAGGCTGAAAATTAAAAACCCCAACAAGGTTTAATTGTGATAAAAACAGGCCTTTTTTTGGAAGAAAGCCAAGGAGGGCCTACATCATGCAGGAGGAAAAGGAAAAGGTGGGTTTCCATGAAAAACAGGCTAACTCCCCATGTTTTTGGTAACGCTAGTGGGGATTTCAAATGAAACCTTTACTGTATCACCCCTGAAACTCCCAGAGTGTTCAAGAAATACAGTGTTTACAAGAGTAAATTTGTGGATGTGGAAGTCTAACACTAAGGCATGGGTCACTAGGAAATTTTTTCCCGGGAAAGGTTTAATCAAGTGTTTTTTCCCCCGGGGAAGAAATATCTATTGGGCAAAATTGGGGTCAAGTGCCATTTGGTAATGGACAATGCTCCTGCTCATCCTCAAAACCCAAAAACCAAATGTCCAAAAGGGTTTTTAAATTTGTAACAGTGAAGTTCTTGCCCCTAACAACCCCCCTCCCCATCCAGCCCATGGATCAGCAGGTTTTCAAACTTCAAAAAAATGTACACCAAAACAATGTTTCAAAAAGGGGCTTTGATGTACAATGACTCTGAATTGATCCTAAAAAAATTCTGGGAAAGGGTCATTTTTATCTTCCCCCTTGCATAGGCCTTATGATAAAGCTTAAAGGGGGGTGACTTAGGGCCCATAACTCTGCTTGGGGAAAGTTGTGGCCAGATTGTGTCCCAGGATGGTGGGAGGACCACCCAAAAAATCTAACCACTGAAGAGCTGCAAGAGCTTGAGCTGCAACACCATCAAAGCAGATCTGAGGAAATTGTTTGAAGGGGGAAGATGAAGGTGCCTTTTTCAGAGATTAAGGAGATTTGTGCAATGTGGGTAGGGGATTGCATTCATTTGTGGGAAAAAACACCCTGACAAAGATGTTGCAATCCGTTTATCAACGTGTTCAAGCCCAAAATCTTTTTCCCCTTTTAGGGGCATTTTAAAAAGACGCCAGACACAGAGCTCTCTGGGCAGAATTTTTGGCCACAGGGTGCAGTGACTCTCAAGCTCGTCCTAGTGGGATTAAAAGACGAAGAAGGGAAGTGACCCCAGATGAGGACTTGGTACCCTAGAGTCCTTATGGAGGGGGATTCCCCTTCAAAAATAGGGTCTCTTCCCTCTCCCCTCCTCCCTCTCTTCCATCCAGCAACATCAGTCTCACAGCTGCAAGTGCCACATTCATTTCTTCATTTGGTGCATGTAAATCTATCTTGCCCCCCAAAAAAATTTAACCTCTGGGTTTTGAATGGATTAATTAAATTTCCCCATTATTTTTATGGGGAAAATGGTTATTGCAGGTTTCAGTTTTAGTGCATCTCTGAATCGGATTAAACACCTAAAACCGAGGGACCACTGTACAGTCAACCCTTCAAGCGTGCTTAATCCGCTCCAGAGGGATCGACTAAAACCGAAATCAACGAAAACTGAAGCCATTTTCCCCATAAGAAATCATGTAAATTTAATTAATCCGTTTCAGACACCCAGGAGTATTAACAAAAAAATAATTTTTTAGAGATTAAATATAGATTTACATAAGAAAAGAATGACAATAAATATAAAGCACTAATGTAACATGTATAAAATTAACATTTAACATCACACTTACTCCCTTTATTAGCGACTCTTTTGGTGTATAGAAGATGGAGAGGAGAGAGGGAGGCGAGCTTCATTGTTGGGAGGTGACAAATGCTTCAATTTGACACTCATTATCAGCTTACGGCTTATTTATCTATCACAATTCATCTAATATGACATAATAAACAATATTAATAATGTAGAAACATGATATATACAGGGAAAATTTGACTTACTAATAACCTATTGATAGGGCATATCTTTAGTCGAAACAATCGTTACCCGAATCAATTTTCCCAATAAGAAATAATGGAAATAAATTTAATCCGTCCAAGACTTCCAAAAGTAGTTAAATAAAATATTTTTAGAACTTCTTTGACATTAAATAATACACAATTTAATGAAGAATAACTAAATACACATGTAAATATTGTACACTAACATGTCACTTACATTTATTGAAGAGTTGTTGATGTGTGGAGGACTGGGGAGGAGGGGAGAAGGTGGAGTAGCATGCTAGTGTCAAGGGAATCCTCCATTAACACTGCAGTACTAAGTTCTTTTCTGGGGTTACTTCCCTTTTTCTTTGAATGCCACTAGGACCAGCTTGAGAGTCACTGGACCTCTTTCAACAATAAATCTGTCCAGGGAGCCTGCAGTCTGAAGCATTCTTAACACATCCCTGAAATGACACACCACTGTGTCATTGTACAGGTTGCCAGCACGGCCTGCAACAGCATGGTTAAGGTATATTCATCCATAAAGCCTGTACCTGCTCCACATTCCACAAATCTCCTTAATCACTTTTAGAAGGCACCTTCTTCCATCTCTGTTCCACCACCTCCCTCCTCTGAACCATTGTCCTGACCTCTGGTCTCTTGCTCCAGTTGCTGCCAGCTCTGCAGATCTTCAGTGGTTAGCTCTTCCTGTGCTCCTTCACCAACTGTTCCACATCCTCACCACTCACCTCTAACCCCATAGATTCTGCCCAATTCCTTCTTCAGTTCTATCGTACATGTATTTCTCTGTTCCTCTTTGCCAGGCTTACCACTAGGAGCTTTCCTTGACCCATGGTAGCTTATTTAGCAGTTGTAAGCACTAAAAACAGTGAATAAATGACAATATACTGGTATGAATGCGTGGGTGTGGGTGGGTGGTCGCTCTCGCTTGTAAACAATAGCACACTGACGCTCCCTGGAGTGCGCGCTCAGCTGGGCGCCACGCTGGAGCACGTCCGGTACGAATGTCGTTACTCCGAAGAAACATCGTTACTCGCAATCATTTTTTACGTTATAAATATCAAGTATCAAAATACTTAAGCTGACAGCATCTAACACTGGTATGACTGTACTCTAGAATGGATAAAAGATGTCATTGCTGTATGAGAAAACTGTATATCCAACAACTTCAACCAACAACAGCTTCTCCTTTTCTTACAACATAGCTGAACCCATTGCCAAGAAACTTTTTCAACGCCTTTATCCCACATAGAACACAAGAATGGAACACTGCAGGTCCTTTAAGTCACACAAGGTTTTAAACTATCACACTACTTTGAAGACTGTCACATGCATTCTCCACCTGACTAAATCCTATAAATACTCATGTTACTCTTTTTCCAGGTAGATCTGTCTGTGACTTCCTGTTAATAAAGCGCATCATGTGGGCGAAACGTTGTCAATAAAGGATCACATTATACTGCTTATGCAGTTTATTTTTCCACATGAAAAACATCATAAAATACATACATGTATTGTATATACATATATCCTCCTCCCACTCATATTTGTCCAATCTCTTAAAGCTACCCAAGGGTCCTATCGAAGCTAAAACCTTGGGTAGGTTTCAAATTTAGGCTGGGACTGGCACGTGAGTAAATAGAATTATCAAATCTTATTGCTTGGGTAGCGTTTATTCTGTTAGTGGGTTGGATTTGTGAAGGACCTGCCAAGTATAAGCCAACAGGCCTACTGCAGTGTTGATGAGTGGAACAGTCTGCCTAGTATGGTTATAACAACATATGAACATACAATAATAATACATAATATAATAATATTTTTATTTGGACATGATACAAAGGATTACATTTGGTTATAGAGATTACATGAGGTGTGTACATGCCAAAGCCCTAGTAGCTGCAGGGCATTTTTGGGCAGACTTAAAATTAAATTTAAAACTAAATTGTAAGAATTTTTGTAGATAGTGTACAATGAGTGTAAGGTGAGTATTGTTATGAAATTTGAACATAGTTTAGATGATGACATTTTTTAAACAGTTTTGTACTTTTGTCTCTACTACAAAATTAATTAAATCAGATTTTAAACAAATTAAAGCAATAATACTAATAAAATAATAAAAAGTTATGGTTGATAATTCTTATAAAATAAGTAAAGTTGTATATCTAAGTTATAAAGTTTGAATATAAGTTGAACATATCAATTATTAATTGTAGCAATTTATTGTAGCAATGCAACTAATTGAGTGAGATAACAATTTAAAACAATTAATACAATTGCAGTTAGTTTACGGGTCATTATAATGTAAGTGTTGTGGGGAATAATTAGGCTAAGTATATTAATCATAACAGGTTCTTACATTCATTCATTCGTCTATTCACATTACATTGAATTGATTAGTCAGGTTTTACGTTATGATTATTCTACTTTTGCTTGGAATGTTTGATATGGAGCAATTAGCTTTGGGTGAGAAGGTGTTTTTTAGCATCGTTTTGAATTGGGGTACAGGTAGGGCTCTTTAAGTAATGATAGGGTAATGAATTCCAAATTTTCGTGCCTCTTTTATATGCATTGAGTTTACATATAGTGTTAGGTGGACACGTAACATCGAGGAGTGATCTGTGTCTAGTGTTATGTCATGTGTCCTGTTAAAATTAGTAAGAAGTTTGAGGGTGGGTTAATATTCTGTGTTTATGTCTTTATGTATGTAATAGGCACAGTAAAGTATGGATGTCTTGTATGGTGAGTAAGTTTAGGTTTTTGAAAATTGGTGGAGTATGATGCCTGGAGTGAGAATTTGTTATCATTCTAACTGCTGCCTTTTGTTGAGTTATTAGTGGTCTGAGATGAGTTATTGATGTAGAGCCACATGCGCAGATTCCATAGGTGAGGTAGGGGTGTAAATGAGTGAGTGATATAGGGTAAGGAGAGCTGGTTGTGGAACATAGTACCGTATCTTGGATAGTATTCCCACGGTCTTTGAGACTTTTGAGATTTTGTTGCTGTGTGTCTGAAATTTGAGGCCACTGTCAAGATGGATTCCTAAGAATTTTCCTCTGTGAGTTTTGCGATAGGGGACCCGTTTATCGCTATATTAAGTGGTGCGTTTGTAGCTCTGTTCCCAAACTGATAAAATAGGTTTTATCAATATTGAGAGTAAGTTTGTTGGTCATCCAGGTAGATATTTTCTGCAATTCAGTATTTGCAGTGTTGGCTAGTGTGTCTGGGCTTGGGTGAGAGATAACGTATGTAGTGTCATCTGCAAAAAGTATAGGTTTGAGTAGCTGAGATGCATTTGGTAGGTCGTGTTAATGTAAATGAGAAAGAGTAGTGGGCCAAGAACACTTCCCTGTGGGACACCTACGGTAATAGTTTGCGCGGTGGAGCTAGCTCCATTTGTGTACACATATTGTTTCTGTTGCTAAGGTATGATTTTAGGTAGTTTAGGGAGTGTCCTCTTTATACTATAGTGCGATAATTTTAAGTGTAACAGATCATGGTCAACTGTATCAAAGCTTTACGTAAATCAATGAAGATTCCCACTGGGATTTCATTTTTCTCAAGAGCGTGTGTAAATGATTTCTAACATGTGTATAATGGCATCATTTGTATTTTTATTAGCCTGAATCCAAATTGACAGTGGTTGAAAGAAAGAAAGAACATAAGAAAGGAGGAACACTGCAGCAGGCCTGTTGGCCCATACTATCAGGTCCTTCACAAATCCAACCCACTAACAGAATAAACGCTGCCCAAGAAATAACCTTTGATAATTCTATTTACTCATCGTACAAGTCCCACTCAAATCCAACCCCTCTCACTGTATTTATCCAACTCAAATTTTAAAACTATCCAAGGTTTTAGTCGATGAAATCTGGGTAGCTTTAAAAGAGATTGACAAATATATGAGTGGGAGGAGCTGGGTATGATTGGTGTTGTGGGTACATAATAACATAAGAAAGGAGAAACACTGCAGTAGGCATAAGTTGGCCTAGACCCCCACTCATTCTGAAATTAAAAATTTTGAAATTCGAAACACTGCCGGCCCCAAGGGTTTCAAATAAAGGGATGGGGACTGTAGTGGCAGGCTTCCTTTGTGAAGAATTACTGCATGGCAACTGAGACCGTTTCCTCTTCACAAAAGTAAATAGAATTGACGTAAAAGTTTATTTCTGGGTAGCTCTGTTAATGGGATGGATTGTGAAGGACCTGCCTAGTATGGGCCAACAGGCCTGCTGCAGTGTTCTTCCTTTCTTATGTTCATATCTACAGAGTTTTGTAGGGAATTATGCACAATGTCGAAGCCCAAAAAGTGGATTATTATAATCAAATAGAAGCCGCTAAAACCACAGGGGTTACCGCGAAAGTGAATTCGCCAATGGAGGGAGACCTGTATATGGTAGTGGTTTATGTCCCCCCTTTGATATTGTTTTTAATGTCGCCCTTGCACCATTTATAAAAATTTTAGTATACCGAAACCTCTGCTTACGAGTGTCCCACCATGCGGCAGGGTACGAGCCCACTGTCAATTTTTTTCCCGGGGTACGAGCCAAACAGGTTGCGAGCTTTCCCCCCAAGGGGGGTTTCCAGACGCTTGGGGGGCTCTTGATTTAGAGAATTGTAGCTTTCTCCAGTTCCCTCATTAACCCTTTACCGGGCAGGACCGTGTACAAAGGGCCTAAAAACGTGTTTTTGGGGGCATCCTACCCCCAGCGCATCTAGGTTTCCCATTCTCTATTCTGACCAATCACAACCCTTCGGAGTCGCTCCAGCTAAGTGAGCCCGGCATCTGCTTGTTCCCATTGGTTGAGAGACCAAATTAAACACTTCTCGCTTGGATCCCCCAGAGCCAAATTTTCCTTTGTTCCACCATATACACTGTGATTATATTTCTACAATGTCGGTAAGTACTAATTTTGTGTCCAGTGTGTAAAGAAAGTTTAGGCAATTTTGAGATATTTTCGAGTTAGATATGCATAATATGAGTGTACCACAATTGGTGCAAAAAGGGGACCGTTTTAAAGACGGTCCCCTCAGGGGCCACTTTTTAAATTTCAGTAAATTTTTTTTTTTTTTTTTTTTTTTTTTTTTAACACATCGCCGTTTCCACCAAGGCGGGGGGCCCCAAAAAAAAAAACTTTCATCATCATTCACTCCATCACTGTCTTGCCAGAAGGGGCTTACACACAGTTAAAAACCCCGCAACATTAACCCCCCTCCTTCAGAGTGCCGCACTGTACTTCCCATCTCCAGAACTCAAGTCCGGCCTCCCGGGTTTTCCCCCTGAACCCCTTTCTAAATGTTTATTTTGCCACACCCAACAGCACGTCTTTAAAAAAACCATAGCCCATTACCCTATCAAATACGCCACACAGTTTTGCTGGAAGCCAACCCCTCGCACAAAAACTTCCTTTACCCCCCCCCTCCAACCTTCCTAGGCCGACCCCCCCCCCGCCTTCCCTCCACTACAGATTTATACACTCGGGCACTCTGTCTGCTCCATTCTCTTTCAGTCCAAACCACCTCAACAACCCCCCCCTCAGCCCCCCTGGGCAATCGGGACCCGCACCCCCCTAATTTCCAAACCCCCTCTGATTATATTTAAACCCCACATTGACCTCAGACATGACATTCCACTGCCTCCAGCCTTCCCTGCAAAATTTCACCCATGCTTCACACCCATATAAGACTTGGTATAACTATACTCTCATACATTCCCCCTTTTCTTCCATGGAAAGGTTCTTTTTTCTCCACAGACCCAATGCCCCCCCACCCTTTTCCCCCATCAATTTTATGATTCACCCCATCCTTCATAGACCCATCGCCCAATGTCCACTCCCAAATTCAATACATTCCCTTTCCTCCATACTCTCTCCCCCCAATCTGATATCCAACTTTCGCACCTTTTTTTTGTTATCCTCATCACCTTACTCTTTCCTATATTCACTTTCAATTTTCTTTTTTTACACACCCTACCAAATTCATCCACCAAACCCCTGCAGCTTCTCTTCAGAATCTCCCAAAAACCAAAAGGCATCAGCAAAAAACAACGTGACAATCCCACTTTGTATTTGCTTTATCTTTTTGCCCAACACCTCTTGCCAAGACCCTTTGTTGAATGGGTGGAGTAGGGATGATAAGAAAGAGATGATTGCCGAGTTTTAATGAAAAGAAGTTGGGTGTCCCGGCCCTAAGCGAAACAAAGCTGAAGGGGAGGGGAGTTTTTGGGGGGGGAAATAAATGGGGTTAAGTCAGAGTTTTGAGAGAGTTAGAGCTAAAAGGGGGCAATAATGTTGAAGGATAAATTTTGGGGAAAGGGAAAAAAGGAATATAAATTTTAAATTCAAGGATTTGGGGGGATTAAAATAAGGGTCGGGTGCGAAAAGTGGGGCATAATAAGCGTGTAGGGACCTGGAGAAGAGAGGAGGTAGGGGGAGAGAGAGAGATTTTGGGAGATGTTAAGCGAATGATAGGAACGTTTTAACCAAAAGAGAGAGTAATTTGGGAGGGGACCCAAAGCTAAAGTGGGAGAAAAAGCAGAGGGGTAGTAGGTGTTTTGGGGGGGCCAGGTGTAAATGATAATGGGAGCCCTTTTTTTGAACTTTTTATAGAAAAGGGGTTAGTTATAGGTAATACATATTTTTAAAAAAAAGAGGGGTAAAAAGTATACCCAAAATATGATGTAGGGGGGTAATAAAGGTAGTTTGTTGGATTATGTATTGGTAGATAAAAGACTGTTGAGTAGACTTCAGGATGACATGTTTATAGAGGGGCTACAGATATATCAGATCACTTTTTAGTTATAGCTACAGTGGGAGTAAAAAAGGTAGATGGGATACAAGGAAAATAGAATCAGTAAGTAAAAGAGAGGTGAAGGTTTATAAACTAAAAGAGGAGGCAGTTGGGGTAAGATATAAACAACTATTGGGGGGATAGAGGCCCAGTGAGGGTAGGCTGGGGTCAAAAAATGTATGGGGTGGGTTTTAAAAAATGTAGTGTTAGGAGTGTTCAGCAGAATTTTTGTGGTTACAGGCGGGGGGCAAGGGAAGAGGAGCGATTGGTGGAAGGGATGATGTAAAGAGAGTAGTAAGGGAGAAAAAGTTAGATAGGAGAGGTTTTTACAAAGTAGAAGGGGATGCAAGGAGGGAAGAGAATATGGAGAAAAAAAGAGGGGTTAAAAAGAGTGGTGAAGAAAATGTAAAAAGAGAGCAGAGGGAGAGAGGGGGTGAGATGTTATTGGAAAATTTTTGTTGAAAATAAGAAAATTTTTGGAATGAGATTAAAATTGAGGAAGCCTAGAGAACAAATGGATTTGACAGTTAAAAATAGGAGAGGAGAGTTTTTAAAAGGGAGTTGAGGTATCGGGGAAAATGGAGAGAATATTTTGAGGATTTGTTAAATGTTGATGAAGACAGGGGCCGGGTTTCGGGGGTAGGGCAAGGAGGAATAACATCTTTTAGGAGTGTGGAAGAGCCAGTTGTGGGTGTAGGGGTTCGTGAGGCATGGGTAGAATTTAAAGGGGGAAGGCAGCTGGGATTGATGGGATAAAGATGAAAAAGTTAAAAGAAGGGGGGTATAATTTTGGAGTGGTTGGTGCTATTATTTAATAAATGATGGAAGAGGGTAAGGTACCTAGGGGTTGGCAGAGAGCGGGGAACCCTTTTTTATAAAGGCAAAGGGGAAAATGAAATCAAAAAAGGCTGTTGTTCGAAAGGTAAAATACGATCCCAAAACAGAGATTGCAAATTGGAAGATGTGGAAACTTTTTTGTTGGTGGGATCAACAAGAAAAAAAATTAGCAGATAGTGTTATGCATGCAATAATATCTAAAAAAGCAAGGCAGTTATGATGATTTTTAAAAAAATGCCAAAAAACAGGGGAAAATAAAGGAATTTAAACCAAAAAAGGGGGGGGTTTTAAAGATTTAAAATTAGTGGCATACAAAATTTGGTGAGGCAGCCATTTCCCAGGCAAAAGTGGGGGGGGGAAAATACGTCCCCAGGAATTTAAAAGCTATGTACGGGCTGAAGGATTTAAACCTTAACAAGTTTTAAAAAGGAAACAGGCCTTTTTTGGAAAAAAATGCCAAACAGGACCTACATTACACAAAAGGGAAAAGGCACTGCAGGCCCAAAGCCAATGAAAGACAGGAAACTCTTATGTTATGTATAAAAAATGCTATGGTGATTTTAAAGTAAGGCCTTTACTGGTGTATCCCCCGAAAATCCCAGTGTTTTAAGAAATGCAGTTTGCTAAGGCTAATTTGTTGTGA
>WNWK01035734.1:0-19589 GCA_009830355.1 Cherax destructor | reverse complement strand
CCCATCTGGCCACACAGTCTGCATGTTTTAACTTGACCTTGGTAATGCACATACATATACCTGCGTACGAAAACATTCCATCAGTACATGAAGGTATCGGCCTCCTTAAGCCTATTTTTAGGAATAAGTAATTTCTAAAAGCCTAGCATAGGGCCCCCTGGGTGCACGTCCACTCAGGCTTTGATTATGTAACACCATATAATCCTTGAAAGCATCCGAATATCCTCCGACACGCTAAAAATGGAGCCGTTAAAACCTTAACCCACCTGTAGGTAGCCGACATCTCAGGCAAACCTCCACACCCATGTTGACAACCATCTTCTTGTCTTGGTACTCATCCACCACTCGCTGGTATGCCTCAGTATTGGCGAATTTAACAAATATCCTCCTGCTCCCATTCAACGATAAGCCGTAGAGATCTTCATAAGACACTCCCTATGTGTCCCGTAAAATGGCCGTTAAGAGCACATCTTCATTTGATGGTAGAACCGCTCCCTGCAGCAAAACAACACAAACAGTGTTCACTCGTCGCCGGTACGTTGCAGCCATCTTGGCTGAAAATGAAAGTTCCCCAAGCAACCGCTAGGGAGGAGCCCACACGTCCGCTCACCACCAGAGCTGGACGCGGAATCTGCACTGAACTTGTGTGATTCAAATGCCTAATAATAATGCACTCACTAAACTAATTATTTCCGCTCAAGTTTAACATGAGTCTGTTGCTTGAGAATATTTTAAGGCATTTGGTGAGCAGCTAAAGACTACTCACACACACTACATATTATATAAAATTGCTAGACATTACATAAACTCATGTTTACTGTATTGACATAACTCTGTTAATGATTTATATCAATCTGAGTCTATCTCTTTCACTTTTGATCTCATCACTATCATTAACTTAAGCCACCTTTGTGTTGCTTAGATCGTCGGTGACTTAGTCATCTTAAACGACTGTCGAACATAGTTTCACTCGCATATTATTTTAATTGAATTCGTCCTACTGTTGTTTGAGACACAGGGCAGCCTCTTGTTCAGACTGTTGTTTGTGAGACACAGGGCAGCCTCTTGTTCAGACTGTTGTTTGTGAGGCACAGGGCAGCCTCTTGTTCAGACTGTTGTTTGTGAGGCACAGGGCAGCCTCTTGTTCAGACTGTTGTTTGTGAGGCACAGGGCAGCCTCTTGTTCAGACTGTTGTTTGTGAGGCACAGGGCAGCCTCTTGTTCAGACTGTTGTTTGTGAGGCACAGGGCAGCCTCTTGTTCAGACTGTTGTTTGTGAGACACAGGGCAGCCTCTTGTTCAGACTGTTGTTTGTGAGACACAGGGCAGCCTCTTGTTCAGACTGTTGTTTGTGAGGCACAGGGCAGCCTCTTGTTCAGACTGTTGTTTGTGAGACACAGGGCAGCCTCTTGTTCAGACTGTTGTTTGTGAGACACAGGGCAGCCTCTTGTTCAGACTGTTGTTTTTGAGACACAGGGCAGCCTCTTGTTCAGACTGTTGTTTGTGAGGCACAGGGCAGCCTCTTGTTCAGACTGTTGTTTGTGAGACACAGGGCAGCCTCTTGTTCAGACTGTTGTTTGTGAGGCACAGGGCAGCCTCTTGTTCATACTGTTGTTTGTGAGGCACAGGGCAGCCTCTTGTTCAGACTGTTGTTTGTGAGGCACAGGGTAGCCTCTTGTTCAGACTGTTGTTTGTGAGACACAGTGCAGCCTCTTGTTCAGACTGTTGTTTGTGAGGCACAGGGCAGCCTCTTGTTCAGACTGTTGTTTGTGAGGCACAGGGCAGCCTCTTGTTCAGACTGTTGTTTGTGAGGCACAGGGCAGCCTCTTGTTCAGACTGTTGTTTGTGAGGCACAGGGCAGCCTCTTGTTCAGACTGTTGTTTGTGAGACACAGGGCAGCCTCTTGTTCAGACTGTTGTTTGTGAGACACAGGGCAGCCTCTTGTTCAGACTGTTGTTTGTGAGGCACAGGGCAGCCTCTTGTTCAGACTGTTGTTTGTGAGACACAGGGCAGCCTCTTGTTCAGAGTGTTGTTTGTGAGGCACAGGGCAGCCTCTTGTTCAGACTGTAGTTTGTGAGGCACAGGGCAGCCTCTTGTTCAGAGTGTTGTTTGTGAGGCACAGGGCAGCCTCTTGTTCAGACTGTTGTTTGTGAGGCACAGGGCAGCCTCTTGTTCAGACTGTTGTTTGTGAGACACAGGGCAGCCTCTTGTTCAGACTGTTGTTTGTGAGACACAGGGCAGCCTCTTGTTCAGAGTGTTGTTTGTGAGACACAGGGCAGCCTCTTGTTCAGACTGTAGTTTGTGAGACACAGTGCAGCCTCTTGTTCATACTGTTGTTTGTGAGGCACAGGGCAGCCTCTTGTTCAGAGTGTTGTTTGTGAGACACAGGGCAGCCTCTTGTTCAGACTGTTGTTTGTGAGGCACAGGGCAGCCTCTTGTTCAGACTGTTGTTTGTGAGGCACAGGGCAGCCTCTTGTTCAGACTGTTCTTTGTGAGGCACAGGGCAGCCTCTTGTTCAGACTGTTGTTTGTGAGGCACAGGGCAGCCTCTTGTTCAGACTGTTGTTTGTGAGGCACAGGGCAGCCTCTTGTTCAGACTGTTGTTTGTGAGGCACAGGGCAGCCTCTTGTTCAGACTGTAGTTTGTGAGGCACAGGGCAGCCTCTTGTTCAGAGTGTTGTTTGTGAGGCACAGGGCAGCCTCTTGTTCAGACTGTTGTTTGTGAGGCACAGGGCAGCCTCTTGTTCAGACTGTTGTTTGTGAGACACAGGGCAGCCTCTTGTTCAGACTGTTGTTTGTGAGACACAGGGCAGCCTCTTGTTCAGACTGTTGTTTGTGGGACACAGGGCAGCCTCTTGTTCAGACTGTTGTTTGTGAGGCACAGGGCAGCCTCTTGTTCAGACTGTTGTTTGTGAGACACAGGGCAGCCTCTTGTTCAGACTGTTGTTTGTGAGGCACAGGGCAGCCTCTTGTTCAGACTGTTGTTTGTGAGGCACAGGGCAGCCTCTTGTTCATACTGTTGTTTGTGAGACACAGTGCAGCCTCTTGTTCATACTGTTGTTTGTGAGACACAGGGCAGCGTCTTGTTCAGACTGTTGTTTGTGAGACAAAGGGCAGCCTCTTGTTCAGACTGTAGTTTGTGAGGCACAGGGCAGCCTCTTGTTCAGACTGTTGTTTGTGAGGCACAGGGCAGCCTCTTGTTCAGACTGTTGTTTGTGAGACACAGGGCAGCCTCTTGTTCAGACTGTTGTTTGTGAGGCACAGGGCAGCCTCTTGTTCAGACTGTTGTTTGTGAGACACAGGGCAGCCTCTTGTTCAGACTGTTGTTTGTGAGGCACAGGGCAGCCTCTTGTTCAGACTGTTGTTTGTGAGGCACAGGGCAGCCTCTTGTTCATACTGTTGTTTGTGAGACACAGTGCAGCCTCTTGTTCATACTGTTGTTTGTGAGACACAGGGCAGCGTCTTGTTCAGACTGTTGTTTGTGAGACACAGGGCAGCCTCTTGTTCAGACTGTAGTTTGTGAGGCACAGGGCAGCCTCTTGTTCAGACTGTTGTTTGTGAGACACAGGGCAGCCTCTTGTTCAGACTGTTGTTTGTGAGACACAGGGCAGCCTCTTGTTCAGACTGTTGTTTGTGAGGCACAGGGCAGCCTCTTGTTCAGACTGTTGTTTGTGAGGCACAGGGCAGCCTCTTGTTCAGACTGTTGTTTGTGAGGCACAGGGCAGCCTCTTGTTCAGAGTGTTGTTTGTGAGACACAGGGCAGCCTCTTGTTCAGAGTGTTGTTTGTGAGGCACAGGGCAGCCTCTTGTTCAGACTGTTGTTTGTGAGGCACAGGGCAGCCTCTTGTTCAGACTGTTGTTTGTGAGACACAGGGAAGCCTCTTGTTCAGACTGTAGTTTGTGAGGCACAGGGCAGCCTCTTGTTCAGTGTAACATCTAAAAATACGTTTGTGCCTAAATTCCAATTAAAACTTATACTAAGGTCAGATTAAACTTTTAAGCAGGTATCATTCTTGGGTTGGTCTTCAATTCGCTCTCGACTTTAACTTCATAATCTATTTTGGCTTTACTTATTCCTATTTTTACTTCTCTCTTTAACTGAATATATTGATTCCTGAAGTGCCTCTCTTCTCTTTTGATTCTGCAATAAAAGTCTATCCTTTGACCTTTGAGATGTTTTAATCAACTGTTTATCCATTTACGGTCATGTTTTACTTGATCTAATTCTCCTATTTGGAATATAAGTTGTCTGGTAACAAAAAAAGCACAATACCGTGACTGGAACAATACACACACAACACGCACATATGAAAAGAGAGGAGCTTACGACGACGTTTCGGCCCGACTTGGACCATTTACAAAGTCACACTAACACACAGAGCAGGTGGAAGGGGTATATATAGGCAGGCAGACAGGGTTGTTTGAATTATGCTCTGAAAAACAACAGGATAATGTCTCTTCAGCTGACAGCAGTTGACTCTTTCCAGATAATTCCTCAGCCCCCTTGAATCTGCCAAGCGAAAATTAATAACCTTAACTTGGTGTACTTATTAAGGTAATTCTATGATATATTGATACTCTCAGATTTGAGACATAAACCTCAAGATCATTAGTTAGTGATTCCTAGTTGGTAAGAACCAAGTCAGTAATGTTATTTCCTCTAGATGACTCTGTTACAAACTGTTAAAAAGAAAAATCCTGGATCGTATCAAGAAAGTCACTAGACTCAAGATTTCCTGCCAAATTTAAGGGAGTTATTCACTCGATGCCTATACTGTCTCTTTGTTGATCAATTACATTGCTTTTATTAGTAATTATATGATGAATAATGCCTTTTGAACATATCTCAGAGGTATCCTGGCAATTGTTACCACTTTCATCCATCATGCTAAAACTAGTTTTTTTTTTCTCACTCACACCCATACCTCCATCTTCTATCATTTTAAAATCCTAGACAACTCTGCAATAGCTCTCTCGACAGAGATGGCTACCACTACCACCCCAGCCCCACAGACATGCACCCCATGCCTTACATACATATCATGTTAGCCATAGAAATTGTCCCAGTTGTCAATTAATGGGATTGCAAGTTCTTTGCCGTAAGTGCCTTGGCAGCAATTTACACCTATTGCACTAGACATCTATTCATGCCCACTCCTCTTCTAATCAAAATGCTACATATGATCGGGACCCCTTATTTTGACGTAATTACATATATAGCTAACCTGTACTTAACGAGCAGCTCCTGTCTCCTGTCCTACCAGGTATCGATTCCACCTGCACTGAGACTGATACACTGGTCAATTTGTTTTTGAAAAGTTGTATGGTTCTTAAATGAGATTAGTTAATTCTTATGTATTTGCATGTCCTCAATCCAAATATCACCTTGAAAAATGCTTATTGGCTATAGATTTAAAGATACGAGACATGTATTTTTTTTATTATTTTATTATAACGTACAATATGTGTCAGTATGTTTTAAACTCTAATCCGTACCTACTCTCTGTCTTTTTGCTTTACGCTTATAGTGGGTTGAAGAATCATCTCTTGCCAATGTCCAGCAATAGTCTGCAAGCATTCTTGTGCCACATTTGCCCTGGTACCATTTTTCCATGGTTGAAATATCTTGGTGAAACCTTTCACCATGGTCGTCACTAAATGCCCCACAGTTCGCTGGAAAATATCTAAATGTGAGTCCAAAAAGTGGATTTTAAGTGACATGTTACGTCCCATGTTCTTGTAAGCCTTGATGAGGTTTTCCACCATTTCTTCATAATTGTCTCCCCTTCTGTTTCCGAGAAATCCCTTAGCCACCAACTTGAATGCTTCTCAAGCAACTTTCTCCTCCCCATGAAGGTCTGAATCAGTCACCATCTTTAAGAAGCTCTTGAATCTGAGGACCACTCTGTAATCCAGCACTATCATCCCTCTCTTCTTCCTCCTCACCACTTTCTTCATCTGACTAGAAGGATACCGAAGTTGATGCATCAGGAACAGATAGACCTTCTCCATGTGGAACAGGACGAATAGCTGATGGAATTTTTGGATATTCATTGGACCCCTTTTTTTTTCTTTGACAAGCTTTTTTGTACTGGAGGTACCACGCATAAATAATAATAATAATAATAATAATAATAATAATAATAATAATAATAATAATAATAATAATAATAATAATATCTTTATTTACTACAAGTACATGTACGAGGTATACATACCTAGCTGACATCAATGACATACTGCTATATAGGAAGCCCCATGTTATGCAGAGCATTTAGGGCAAATTAGGTAATTTTGTCCCAGGATGCGACCCACACCAGTCGACTAAGACCCAGGTACCCATTTTACTGTTGGGAGAACATAGACAACCGGTGGAAGGAAACACGTCCGATGTTCCCACCCCTTCGCCGAAAATCAAAACCGGACCCTCACTGTGTGAAGCGAGAGCTTTTGCCACCAGGCCATGGGGTATGGTATGTTGTCTTTGGCACAGCAAAGGGCATTCCTTTCCTCTTCCTGTTCAACCATTGGCGAATGTTAGTAGCACAATTGTTGCAGCATATGTGTGAAGCCCAGTTCTTATCCTGGTCACCAATCTTGCATCCAAAATATAGGTGATATGCCTTTCTAACCATAGCAGTTATACGGCGCTTCTGTGATACAAAGGTCACCTCACCACAAATTTAGCAGAAGTTGTCTGCAATATTCACACAAGTACGAGACATCTGAAAGAAGAAAACAACAAACAATTAGAAGATAAACAGAAAATTTATTCATTAATTTATCATTATAATACAGAACACGACAACTAAGCAGAAGTATTTATATCATTCAATTGGAAAATAAAATTAATACAACATGCCTCACATGCATATCAATTCCTCGCTCAGTGAATATTTATTACATGTTTAAAAAGTGTTTGGCTAAGACAGTCACCAACCTTTCACCTCAAAATATAAACTTGGAGAGCACAACCACCTTGTATGACTGCTGGAACAATAATGAAGGTCAGTGAGACTGTGAGTGTGGTAAGAGATAACAAACAATTTTAAGCTTGACATTCATTATCAGTGACCTAAAATTAGTTGGGAATTGCTACTCTGGTCTCGGAAACATTCAGGTTGTTGACCAGTGTAATGGGCTTGTTCCCATTACCTGAATTATTTTATACAAATAATGACTATGTCACAAACTCCAGCTTCAGGGAAACACACCCTCTGTCTCTCCTCTCTGTCTGTTACATAACGCACGGTCAATATATCTTGTGAGTCACCGACCACAAGGATATTCCTTTCTTTATTAGCAGAAGATTGAGTGGTACCTTCATCCTCACTAACCATTGAAGTACATTCTTCTTGGAGAAGCGATTTCCTGTCTTCAGTTCTGCTCTTTTAACTTCATCAATTTGATGTTACTCTCTTTACTGGGAACCACTTCCCACTTGTAACAGCTGCTAAACTGCTCCTCACTGCTGGTAACCTCTTTCCATTTTCTGACCCAAGTCAGCTCACATTCATTGCTATACTTATCCAGGCAAATTTTCAGTTTCCTTCTTTTGAAGTAGAGCCTCCTCCTTCAGGGCATTGAACTCAGGTGCTAAAACCCCGCTAAAACAATCTATGGTTCTCTATACACTCCATCCTAATCCTCCAAGACATATCAGGACAATAACAACCTTTCCTGATCACTGGCCTCATTCAGATTATCCTGCAGAGTTCTGGTCACCGTATTACAGAATGGACATAAATGCGCTTGAAAACGTTCTGAAATGAGAAATCTTTTTTATGAAGACAGACAGACTGAGGGCACTCGATCTGCACTCTCTAAAAGGGCGTAGATTTAGGGGGAGGATATGACTGAGGTGTTTAATGGAAAACATAAATAAATAAAGGGATGTATATAAAAGGCTAAAAATATCTAACCAAGACAGGACTCTCAGCAATGGGTTCAAGTTGGAAAAAGTTTGATTTACTTAACAATGATTACGTAATAAAATTGTGGATGAGTGGAAGAAACTTTCGAGTAGCGTCATTGAAGCGAAAATCTTGGGAATCCTTTATAATAGGTTACACAAATACATGAGTGGTTGTGGGTGTGAGTGAATTAGATCTGCCTAGCATTAGCCAGTAGGCCTGTATCAGTACTCTTTCTTTCTTATGCTATTAATGTTTCCATCCATCATTCCAGGACTTGAAATAAGGTCAGCAACTGACACCCCCAGATAGAATATATCGGTGTCTACTTTCCATGCAATAATAGTGATCAACGAGGAACATAGGCTCGTGCGTCAAACAAAATATACAAATGTATCATACATATAAATATAACGCAAGTATCATTCAGCGTCGCAATAATATGAAGGTGACTCGAGAGAAGCTGATCAAGGACGTTAATGAAAAGGAAATATATTGGAAAACATCTTTGGATTCGACGTTGATCATCAGTTTTTTATAATCACAGGTGTGGACGTCTTACACAAAACTGTGACATTTGCATTCACAATTATGACCTTTGTTTACGTATGAATGATGTTCGAGACGTACACAGAAGTAAGGGCAATGCTAGAGTTCCACCGACGGATTTAAGTTCACATAAACGCTTCTCATTACCCAGCGTCAGCTTAATTAAATTCCTTATTCTTTCCTGTATTACAGATAAAATTTTATTTCATTGCAGATTACATGGGTATCGGAAGTTACAATGTAAATTGAGTGCAAGGAGAGCCACTGACATGCCATGGCATTAGGGGCAGCTTATTCTAGTCTTTAAAAACTATGTACTTAATATTAGAGAAATTTATTGAGTTTATTCTAGTTAAAAATTATTTTCAAAATTACAATATGATGAAATTTTACTGTTTAAATTATTATATAATGATATTAGATCTTAGATTGTTACAGGTGTTAAGATTCTTGAATGATAATATGGAATTGAGATTATCTTAAGGAAAATAACATTGAGCATTTTTGACATTAACTTATAATATGAGTAGGGGGTAACATAATAGTAACATATTATTAAAAATTGAGATTATCGTATAGGAAAGTAACAATGAGCATAAACCTTGGTATAAACCTTGGTAATAGATACCGACAAACTGGTTTAGAAAGACACGTAAGCAAACACTGAGACATATTTATTAAAAAACGTTTCGGTCCTTGGACCATGATCGTTGGAAAGTGACTGACACACATCGAAAATATAAAATTATTTTCCCTCCACAATGCTTGTCATTCTTGGTCACTTGAAAGTAACACGCGGAACTATAAAATACGTCAATATATTTTCAGTGAACAACAATATACAAAGATTCTGAAAGTGAAACCCAGCAAGTATGTTGTTATACACTGTCAGTGTATAACAACATACCAACAATAACAGTATACAGCATTGTCCATTTACACGAGAAGAATCCCGTAAATTTCAGCGCAGAACAATATACCTCCATTGTTAATGTTCGGCGACATGTACACATTTCACTGTACAACAATATACCAATATAATCAGTGAACATCAATAGACTAACCCAGACACAAGGTCCGTGTACAACAATATACCAATATAATCAGTGAACATCAATAGACTAACCCAGACACAAGGTCCGTGTACAACAATATATACACATTGTCACTGTAACAGAATATTCATCGCTAACATTCTCACTGTTCTTTAATATTCAAACACTGAAGTACAAAACTCTCCCATCATCATGAATGTCTCAGTAAAGAACACAACACTCGTGGTCGCGCACCCTGCGTAAGGAACGAATGTTTACAACCAATTATGCTTGTAGCTTATTCCACCTGTGCCCATCCTGCGTATGTAAGGTCATTAACGATAAACGTACATGTTTTAAAGAGCGTTAACCTCATTATTATTATTATTACTATAATGTTTTATGGGTGTATAAATATTCGAAAAGCTTTAGCTGGTTAGGGTTTATAGAATAAGACAATATGACTCACCAAATCGTAATAACACTGATGCAAACAAATCACAGAACGAGTGGGGTTGAACTCATGGCTAGTGAGTCCTACAACTCACGAGTGCCACAGGTTAAAACCCCACCCGTTCCTTGATTTTTTGTTAAGACAATATGATATGAGAATGTCTTACATGAACAAAGGTTAGTTTACTGAGCCATTGTTACAGCGAGTAAACATAGTTAATAATGTATAGTTTCATGTTATTTTAGAATTGCTCATTTTTTTTTAGTTTAATGTAACCTAACTAATTTTTTCTACCTAGAGATATATGTTTTTGGAAAGATGGAAATTTAAAATAACTGCAATATTCCATTCTGCATTTTTTTTTTTTTTTTTTTGTCGCCATTGCCGTCGCCCACGCCCCCCGCCCCCACCCCCCCGAGAACTACACACGCCCACGCAGCCTAGCGCATTCCACGGAAGGGACACGGAGACACGCCGGTCCGAGCTCGGTTCGGGAGGCAGCTGTTGTGACACACGACTGCCTGATGTTCCCTCGCCTCGCCCAGTCCTGCGCCCGAGCCCAGGCCCGCTTCCTGCACAGGCCCGACTGGCCCGACCCTCAGAGCCAATCCTTATCCCGAAGTTACGGATCTAACTTGCCGACTTCCCTTACCTACATTAATCTATCGTCCAGAGGCTGCTTACCTTGGAGACCTGCTGCGGATATGGGTACGCACAGGACCGAAATAGGGGCCATTAGCGGGCACTGAGCAAGCAGCAACAGTGGTCCCGACTCAGCCGGAGTTTTGACCTGCCTCGCGTTTTCACGGACCTGCACATTTTACCAGATTCTTGAAATGGTTAATATTCCTTAAGGTGATTTGTTGACTCGACTCATATAGTAGTATATGTTGTGCTCATGGTAAAGATAAATACCAAAAGATACTCTCGATATACTCATTCGTAAAAAAAAATAAAACAATATTTTACATTAAAGAAAATAACGATAATCACTTTCCTAACACAAAACATACATTTCCACCCATTTCCTCTCTATCTAAAGACCAATAATATGTTTGAATCTCTCAGTGCACATTATATATATTGAGAGTTTGTTTCAGCACTTGTTTCAAGAAATAAAATATTTTTGAGTGGATTATTCGATAAGCTTTAAACCCAAGTATTCATGGTAACATTCCACCTAAACACAGATGAGGATAGTGTGTGTGTTTAGCAGAACATGGAAAATTAAAAGAATAAGTAATGTCAAAGATGAATACATAATTGTAATATGATACAAATTATAAATGTTTCAATCACAGGCGCGACCCAAGAGATATATCCATTTCTCTTTTCCACCTCTACCTCAATACAGTTAAATGAAAGCAATGAAGATTTGAAGCCAATTAGAAGCATTGATAAGTAAATGCTTGGAGAGTAATATCCTAGTTTCTTTATTCAAAATAGTTAATTGGTACCTATACAGCCGAAACCCAATTTGAGTTGTCTACTAGGTACGATACACCAGCTTTGAGAGTTTAAGGCTAATTATTACAAGAGATGTTTGCACAGAGACCACTTTCCCAGATTATGCGATCAATTTAAGGTTGAAGATGATGAAAAGTTACTATCTCAAGTTATTGGCACTGATTTTTTTATGCTGATTAGATGAAAAGTTCACAAATTTCACATAAACATCGGTTTTAAAACCTTTTGCAATTTTTTAAGTAAAATAATTGTTTATTTTGCACCTGCACAGCAGAAATTAAATTAAAACTCTGTAATTAAGGTACACAAGCATTGAAGAGTTGATGCCAATAAAAAGGGGATTCTCCAGTTATTGCATAGAAAACAATTTGCTTAATACAACTGTAATAATAAAACTTACTCAGGAAAAACTCAAGTCAAAGCTTGCTCTGACCTAAGCCCGTTATCAGTGACATTTTGTAAACGTTCAATAAAAGTAATCCCCGGTTATGGATCCATATCTAGTAATTTCTAGAGTTTTATAATTGTAAATTGTATTACCATATCCCTTTAAAAACATAAAATTATTGGATACCATCTCGTCGAAGAGGCATCATCAAATAAAAAAATTAGTATTTTAAAAGGAGGCACACTGAAAATATTATATGGAAAATAATATTACACCAATTAATTAACAAGCAAATGTAACAATTTGGCACATGCACGCTTTAATAACAATCAAATCCCTACCTCCTTCTTATATGGAGCTGTTTAGAAGAGGCTTTTCAGTTTTTTATGTGGAATCCAAATCCACAAAAACTTTTATAAAAATTAACAGAAGGGAACCTTTCTATTCTAATTTTCGAAGAAGATGCTCGTATTCATAGTTCAGCTGTGTTAAGAATTTAATGCCAATCGGATAAGGCATTCTGCAGTTATAAACGACGATCAAGGAGAAAGAAAAGTACGTACACTCTACCTCAGTATATGTCCAGCATTGCAATGAATTTGAATGAAAGAATATTTCAAACCTCATTAATCTCATCAATATTAAGAGGCGAGATGGGAATATTTTTTTAATATATTATACTTCAAAAACTTTACAGTTCTATAACATTTTACAAGAAACTGGAATTTGCATACATCCTATCAGCTACAAATTAAAAGCAGCTGAAGAGTTGAAGTATTTTTTTGTAAAATGATGTTGACACTCTTGAAAAACATTCAAACGTTTCCTCAGAGTATCACACATGTGCATTGATTAAATATTTGAAGCCGATTGGATAAGACATTCACAGGTAATCACATGAAAACTAATACTTAAATTTTCACATTTTCTGCAATAAATCTGGCAAAATGGAGCATACACTGCTTCACTACTCAATAATAACCAAAAAATATAATTAAGAAACATAAGAAACAGTCTCCAGTTATTAAAAATAATTCGATTTTGAGTAATAAAAATGGCAACTTTAAATTTACACAGAATAAAGTCATTATGAATCTTTCTTCAGATTTTAGGACATAACTGTATTGATAAAGTCACTGGATGGGGCGAAACGTCTACAATAATGATACCCAGATGTCGCACATGTGTCTAATTTTCATCTTGTTGGTATTGTATACCATTCATGAACAATCTTTCTTCAGCCAAAGCCCTCCATCACTGACAACTTGAAGTCAGTAAGAAGACCCATTCTGCATTAACTGCTCAAAATGTAATTATTCCAATATTATTAACCATACTAGTAAATTAACTTATTTGCATCGACTAAATCTCAACTGGGTACCGTCCGATAGGCAAGATGCACTAATTAACGAGGCTGTTAAAAAAAAAAACAAGTTATTTAAGGGAAATTACCGAACACCACTTCAAAAATAATTTTGGCGAAGTTTCCCTTAAAACTCCTATAACAATGCCACCTTTCTTCTATATATGAAACACCAATGTTGAGGGTTTGAAGCCAGTCTGCAAAAAACTGAACAGACGGAAGATTCATATACCAATAACTGCATGAACCTTTGTCAATTTACAGTAAATCAGTGGTAAGAATTTGAAGGTGATCGGAAAAATTGTTCTCAAGTTTGTGAGCTATAAGTATGGGGAGAGGGAAAAAACAATCAAGCAACCAATGAAGTGGAATTTCTAATAATACCCACTACCTGAACTATTTATTTTACACTTTTAATAATTTCCACTAATTTCGATTTAAATATTTCATCTAATAAGTACTTCAATAACAGATATGTTATATATAATATTAACAAATGACGCACTTGTCTTTCAGCGATGGTAGTGTACGTTTTGAAGTTTTCAGCTTTTCGCATTTGGATGTGATTTAGTCGCTGCATGAACCAAAGAAGATATCGCACTTGTCTCATAACTCCAAAATTCTGTACCTTGAGGCTTGTCAGATTAGCATTGTGCCTCATGTTCTCAGCTGAGATGAGCTGAAACTCAACTTCCTTTAAGAGACCTAGTAGGATTGCTTAGCCTTTAAGAGACCTTGTAGGTATTACTTAGCCTTTAATTAAGAGACCTAGTAGGTATTACTTAGCCTTTAAGAGACCTAGTAGGTATTACTTAGCCTTTAAGAGACCTAGTAGGTATTACTTAGCCTTTAAGAGACCTAGTAGGTATTACTTAGCCTTTAAGAGACCTAGTAGGTATTACTTAGCCTTTAAGAGACCTAGTAGGTATTACTTAGCCTTTAATATACCTAGTAGGTATTACTTAGCCTTTAAGAGACGTAGTAGGTATTACGTAGCCTTTCAGAGACCAAGTAGGTAATACTTAGCCTTTAAGAGACCTAGTAGGTATTACTTAGCCTTTCATATACCTAGTAGGTATTACTTAGCCTTTCAGAGACCTAGTAGGTATTACTTAGCCTTTAAGAGACCTAGTAGGTATTACTTAGCCTTTAAGAGACCTAGTAGGTATTACTTATCCTTTAAGAGACCTCGTTGGTATTACTTACCCCTTAATAGATTTAGTAGATATTGATTAGCCCTTAAACGATTTAGTGGGTATTGCTTAGTCTTTATGAGACCTAGTAGGTTGAATAAAAATAGTAATATATTTTTTTATAGTGAAATATACACATCGTTTTGCACACAGTATGACCTACAGAAATAGGACATCGCATAATCCAAGAGGCCTACATATAGGATAATGAAAATCAACCTAGTTAAACACTGAAACTATTTATGCAGTAGCACTGCGCAGGTTTGTATACATGTTTCATGGACTAACCACCCCTAAAACTCACTATATGAAAAAAAATAAAATAGTTAAAATAAAAAAGCAAAATGATAGATCAAGGAAAATTTTAATATTTAAAATAAAATTTTACTTTTTAATATTTAAAGATGGAAGCCAATGATAAATTTATTAACCTTCAAAATGCCATAAAAACTTAATATTCAATTTAGGCTGAAATTATGTTTCACTGTAATTTCTAAATTATATTCATTAAAGTCATAAAAGAGTATTTTGGTATTTTTTACATTTTATTCAGTAAGTATAATACTAAAAGCCCTCTTGGTAGAGCTATCAGTCATCCACAGATTAACAGGCAATCAACAGAGACATTCACAAATTATCCCAATAAATCCAGAATTGAAATTTATTCAGTAAAATTGAGAAACATGCACTAACACAAACCAAAACTAATCTGGACTTTCTCACAGTAAAATTCACCAATTTCTAAAAGAATGAATAAAAGGTATTTTCCCTTCTACAACTCCCTACAGCCATATCTAAATTTGTTGTCAGCAATGAAAACAAGATGCCTCTCACTTTCCCACTTTCAAACTGCTACAATAATATATTATTCATATGTGTGTAAAGTCAAGAAATGAGTTTACCTTAATTTAGAGTGCACATTATCATATTGCAATTGCAAAATAAGTACGTACATTCAGGAAACCTTAAATATTACCTTAAAATCCTAGATATTATTACAGTTAGATGTCCAAGTAGAATGTAACAATAAATTCAACCTCTAAGTTTTAAAGATGATATATTATTTCCACTCTGAAATGTCATGCTGTGTCCCAACCTCGTAAAATATAAGCATCAACGCCACACCTCGCTGTCATTGTAAACATCAACCTTGCTACACGTATGTCAAAAATCACAGAAAATATGATAAGTCGAATATATGTATATCAGTCTAAGAAAGGTATCTCCGTATGCCATAAACGCAGCCTCCTCTGCATCAAAACATGCGAAATGAATAGTACAGGGCTATTCTAAAAATTTAATGCGTTAATACATAAACGTGTGTACTGTACTCATAATACAGACAAATGCGAGGTTCTAAATTTTGGATAACAAAATAACCAGGATGCACAAAAGATTTAGGAGTTCTGGTTATCAGTGTACCTAAACCCTATACGCAATAAAGTGAATGGAGTTCTTGGCTTCATATCAAGAAGCAGTAATAACAGGAATCCTCAAGTTGGTTAGGCCTCATTTAGATTATGCTTCACAGTTTTGGTCACCATATTACAGAAAACTGCAGCAGGCCTATTGGCCCATACAATGGCCCCTTCCGCTCATATATTTGTCTAATCTCTTTTTAAAGCTACCAAGGGTTCTAGCCTCGATTTGCCTACTCGGAAGATTGTTCCACACATCGACAACTCTGTTTGAAAGCCAATACATACCTATATCATTTCTAAATCTAAATTTATCTAACTTAAATCCGCAATTTATTGTTCTTACTTGATTCACTATATTCAGTATTATATTAATATCGCTTTTGCTTATGCCCTCATCCATTTATACACTTCAATGATATCTCCTCTCAGTCTACGTCTTTCAAGAATGTGAATATTCAAGGTTCATGTGGGAGATTCCTTATACAATGAATCATCTTTGTCATCATACTCTGTATGAACGTTCTTCAACGAATTTATATTTATTCAGTAGTAAGAAGACCAAAACTGAGCAGCATAATCTAATAAATTTTGGACTCATTTTACTTATAGTCTTGATATAAGTCCAAGTAATCTGTTTGCCTTTTTGCGCACACTTAGGCACTGTTTTCTTGGCTTTAGATTCCTGCTTACCATGACTCCCAAATCTTTTTCACATTGTCTGTGATCAGGCGCTACATCATCTAGTTTATAACTTCAAGGGTTATTTTCATTCCCAAGGACTAGAATCTTACACTTGTCCACATTGAACTGCATCTATCCATTTTTCAGATCAAGACATTAATTTGTCCAAATCCTCCTGGAGTTCATTGGTATTCTCCTCATAATCAATCTCTCAGCCTATTTTTTATACCATCAGCAAATTTAATCATGTCACTTCTTATTCCTTCATCAATGTCATCAATGTAAATAATGAACAAAAGTGGATGTGAAACTTATCCTTATGGGACACAACTAGTGACCGGTCCCCATGTGCTTTCTACTGGTAAGCCATGACTCGATCCATGTTTGAACTTTACCTCCTATGCCTTGAGCTGCCACTTTTCTTAAGCTTTACTGAATTCCAAATACACAACATCATGTTATGAACCTTGGTAATAGATACTGACAATTTGGTGTGGAAAGACATGTAAGCAAAGACTAGAACATATTTATTAGAAAACTTACAAAGGTTAAAAAAAAAAAAGTATATATAGGCATAGAGGGAGGTGTAAGTAAAGTATGGTGACCTGAAAAAAATTGTCATATAGGAATGAGGACGGGTAGACAAAGTGATCACGTGAATCCTGTGTTGTTAGGTATTAGGTGCTTTGCCTGGATGAGTATCATGAATACCAGTGTTTTAAACGTTTTGTAGTTTCCAGTATTATGATCTATGGTGGAAGTGACGGCCATTAGCAAGGCTTTACAGACATCGTCTGGGTCTAAGATTTTGTTCGGTGAGGACGAGCAGTGCCTCATCCCAAGTCATCAAATGTCCCGTAAAGTCCCTGTGAACGTCCGCCTGAATGAACATCGTAACGCCGGCAACAGAGACGACTGTGTCATCCACAGGAACTCCACGGGATATTTGAAGAACTGGGATGAGTGTATTAATGTTGGTAGACTTACCGACAATATGTTAGGTAAAAGGACATAAGTGCAACTAATGTGACATGTTATTGCGGTAACGGCTTGAGAAAGCTCCTGGAGAGTGAAACGTTGCCACAATAAAAGTATACATTAGTTGCACTTGTGGCCATTTACCTAACAACTGGGATGAGGCACAGCTCATCCTCACCGAACAAGACCTTAGACGCTGACGATGTCTGGAAGTTCCGCTAATCTCCGTCACCGACACCATAGAACATAACACTGGAAACTTAATATTATTATTATACAGTACAAGGGCACAGAGGCTATATATAGGTAATAAAGTGAGGTGAATGAGCATAAACACTGCAGCTGGATAAATGGTTAATGTTTTTAGAAATGCAACATTTGGGTACCTTTATTCTGGAAGCGTTTCGCCAGCCAGTGGCTTCTTCAGTCCAATACAGATAACGGTGAACGATGAGGAGTTTGAGGTAATCAGTCCCGCAGCCTGGAGTCTAATTGGCCATACTGTTGGTAAGAATAATAGCAGTAGTAGTAGTAGTAGTAGTAGTAGTAGTGATGACTATGTGACAGCGGATTTTATTGTTTTGAGGAGAATTCTTGCTAATACTTTTGAGATGAAGAAGCTGTATTTATATTATTTAATACTGCCTAAAATGGCTATTAATGATTATTCAACGTATTTTCTATTGCGGAAATTTGGTTCTTTAATCACCAAGCGGACGTTGCGGAGTCTCATCAAAAGGTTGGTGGAATTCCGGTGTTGTACACATGCGTTGTTCAAGTTATTGTTTATGTATGTACTAATGTGTTCATTGAGACGTCTTTCCATCCTTCTTGCTGTCTCACCGACATATTCCTGTCACAGCCTCCACGTATTGTCGGTAATTCTAATTTTATTACAAAAACATTATCACCAGAACAAAAACCATTACCGGGATCATAACAGTATTACTAGTATATAAAACTGTTCACAGTAACAAAGAACAACTTCAAACAAGCCCAGAACATCGCCAGTACCAATAAGAACAACATCACTAAGTCCTCCAACTACATCATCAGCACCAACACCAACAATTCACAACATCATAGAGAGCATCAACATCATTAAGAGGACGAACGATAACATCACCATCGCTAAAACATCCGCATTCACAATATAACGAAAATCAAAGACAACCCCAGTACCAACGAAATATCATCACCACTATAAATAGGATCAACATCAACAGGACCAGAAACATCACTAGGGCAAAGAACATTACCATGACCAATAACTACAATAGTAGAATAACGACGAAAAAAAAATACAACGACCAACAGCAACATTCCAAAGAGCTTCAGCAATAATATCAACATCAACAGCATCACCAACATTAACATCACCAGCATCATCATCAGGACCAATAATAATATCACCAGGACTATCATCAATATCACCAGAACCACAACCAGAACAAGAACCACAAACAACATCCCCAGGATCATCACAACAAAATCCTCTTTAGCAACATAGCATCTCTAGGACAAAACACCATAACCACAACCCAAAAAAAAGCATTACGAGGATTAAATAACACCATCAACACAAAGAATAACAATGTAAAGATCCTCAGGACAAACAACATCTCCTGAAAAAAAAAAATCATCATAACTACCCAACATCTCTATTACCATCAACGTCATCACCAGGGCAAACAAGATTATCAGGAACAATCAACAACATATTCTGGATCTTCAATAACTCCACCATGAAATGATGCATCATGATTGTAATGCATCTAATTTTACTAAACATTTTAAAAGTTTCATACAAAATTACTCCAAGATATTTCTCTGAAGATGATTTGAAAAATTTGATCAGGTTTTTCTCCTCCAACCAGAGGAGTGTTTGAGACTGGGAGAGATGGGGCGGTAATTCTTGAAGAATTTTTTCTCACTCTGCTGAGTGTAAGATGATGGGGCTCCCGTCATCATGTTAAAATTCCTGATTCAAAAATTTCCGACCATGGTATTCAAAAAAAATTATACTTGATAAGATTAAGCATATTTCCCCCTAAAATTTAGATTCGATAGTTTCCAAATGTGTTAGAAGTACGACGAAGTTAGCAAAGTCATGTATCAGAGAATATTAGAACTTCTATATAATAATACCTATC
>WNWK01035733.1:0-19589 GCA_009830355.1 Cherax destructor | reverse complement strand
CCCTTTTAGACAACCGGGGAGCAATGCACATTCACAAGGAGGAGTTTGACAAAGGGAAGGAGAGGAGGCAGTTTAAATAATGAGTTGAGAAATTAATTGTGCAAAAGCAGTGACACTAGTACTTGTTTTTTCGAGTCTGAGCCTGAACAATTTTTAGGCTTTTAAAAATCAGGCTCATTCATTAACGTCACCATACTACCCCATGCCCCACCGTGCTCTGTTTTTTTTTTTTGTGATTGCCGTGATCTCCTTGCGTGGGGAACTCTGGTTGCCAGTGAATTTAAGGTTCATCCCTGCGGGGCTTGGAACCAACGGGCAGAAGATAGGGGCACTGCATCAAAAAAGGAGAATTATTAGCAGTGACTGCCAGAGACTCCCAGGGGGGACCTTAGGCTTAGTGTGCCAGGGCAAATTACAACAAATTAGAACTTTTGTCAGAGGAAAGAGAGTCTCCTGATAATAGAGGTCATACATAGTGTTCAGTTTTTACAGTGGAAATAGTATATAGATACGATATATACCAAAAAAAAATGTAAGGGGGAAAATTTAAATAATTTAAACCTAAAGATGCAGGTTTCATGTGAAACAGTTGCCAACAGCCCAAACCCTACCATGCAGGTCAGCTTGTATTAATAATCTTCTAAACCCTGTACCCAACCATAATTTGGGATACCATCCCCCTAGTGACATCACCCAGAAACCTCTAATGTTGCTGTAGCGATAAAGTAAAAAATCGGTACTTAGTGTGAAAAGGGACATATACAGTTTGGGTACAGTAGATCGTCATTTGCAAAGATTATGTTGCATGTTATGGGTATTGCAGATGTAAAAAGGGGCCACATTATTATCAAACGACATAAAATGATATTCCCGGTTCGTGGGGGGGGGAAATTTTTAAACGACGGTACCCCGTGGGGGTTCCATTATCAGGGGGGGTCCTACTGAAGGTGGCTTTAGCCACATCAAGTGTTTTAAAGCTGGAAAATGTTTTCTGGGAAAAACCCAAAACGAACTTATATCAGTCAGGAAAAAAAACTGCACCAGGCTTCAAGACGCAAAAGGGTCGCTTCACCTTGCCCTTTGTAAAGCATCAGGTGATTTCAAGTGTGCCCCCCTCGTGCTTGAGGAAAAGAATTTGTTTTTCCCTTCCCCAAACTGTAAAATAAGTTTATTCAGAAAAGGGGCCCGGGGCTGAGTCTCGACCCCCGCAACCACAATTAGGTGAGTAAATACATTGATTATCAAAATACAGGTCAGGTCCACCACTGATTTCCACATTTTCCCCGGGCCGAGAATGGCCCAAAAGGTGTTTCCCTCAGTGCCCGGGGGAGGACCGGTGCTTCAGCCCCCGGTCCCTTTGGTGAGGACCGGGCCTTGCCCCTAAAGCCCTGGTGATGGACCAGGGCCCACCCCCAGGTCCTGGTGATGGACCAGGTGTTTCTTCCTTTAATGGCCGGTGAGGGACCAGGTTTTTTGGGCCATTCAGTGCCCGGGGTGATGGACCAGGTGCTTTTTTCCCTCAGTACCCGGGAGGGCCCGGTGCGGGGCAATTCGTGCCCGGGAGGGATCGGGCATTTTGGCTTCCCAGTCCCTTTAACCGGGGTTTTAGGCTCATTCAGTGCCCGGTAAACCAGGGCCCGCCCTAAACCCCGGTGAGGGACCAGGTGCTTGGCCCTTTTAATCCCTTTGGGATGGAACGCTTCAGCTCCTTCAACGCCCGGTGAGGATCAGGCCGGCTCATTCAGTCCCCATGATGGCCCGGGGCTTCAGCTCCTTTGGGCTCGTGATGGACCAGGGCTTACCCTTTTTTGACTTTAAAGGATAGAGGGGGTGGGTTTGGGGTGGTTTTTTTTTTTAGGACTGGTTTTGGGGGTTTGGGGGGACCTGTTGTGTGGACCAGTTGGCTTCGAGTGTTTCCCTTATTTCTGGTTTTTTTTGGGGGGGGGGTTGGATTTAAAGGGAACTTACACAATGGTGGGGAGGGTTGTCGGGGTTTGGCCAGATGGTGAGGGGGAGGGGGGGGGACCATTTTTTGTTGGGGGTTGGTTTTGACATGGACCTGCCAAGTAACCAGTAGGCCTGTTGCAGTTCCTTCTTTCTTATGTTCTTAAAATGTTTATAGTGTAGAGAAACCAGATAACCCAAAAGTCCAGACAGAATGGAAATAAGTCACCTGACTTTTTGGGTTATCCTAGGTTTCTACACATATGTTTGTATGATAATCTTGTAACTGTATCTGTGATCCTGAATAAACTTACTTACAGTTTGCAGGAAGGAAAACAAAAACCATTCCCACAAGCAGCCACCTTGGTTGTTCAGCAAACCACCCGCCTTCCCCAGCCACCGGACCCCACCATCCCAGCATTTGTACGTATTTCATACGCCTTAAAAAAAGTTTTCTGCTACAAGCCAGCTGTGTTGGAAGAAGAGAGGGGAATTTGTGTTTTGATCTTTAAATTACTATATCTGTATCTGCCAAGCAAATAAAGTTTTTGCTTCCCAAAATGGCAAGAAAAAGGGATAAGTCTTAGAATTAACGAAGAAAACAAAGATATTAGACAAGACATAACCGGCGTAATGAAGTGTTTCTTTGTAACATAAAAAGAGGGAAACATAAGTTTTGACTGACTGACTGACTGACTGAATGACTGACTGACTGACTGAATGACTTGACTGACTTACTGAATGACTTGACTGATTTACTGAAGACTTGACTGAATTACTGGGAAAGACTTGACTGATTTACTGAATGACTTGACTGACTTACTGAATGACTTGACTGACTTACTGAATGACTTGACTGACTTACTGAATGGCTTGACATTACTGAATGACTTGACCGACTTACTGAATGACTTGACTAACTTACTGAATGACTTGACTGACTACTGAATGACTTGACTAACTTACTGAATGACGACTGACTTACTGAATGGCTTGACTGACTTACTGAATGACTTGACTGACTTACTGAATGGCTTGACTGACTTACTGAATGGCTTGACTGACTTACTGAATGATTTGACTGACTTACTGAATGACTTCTTAAAAAAAAGGTACCCTTTTGACGGGATTCATAAGCGAGGGGGTTTTTTGCCTCATCAAACACCCAAATAGTAACTAAAAAAATGGATACAATAAAAACAGACAGACCTACTTTTCAGGGGTTTTTGTAAAAATATACAGTGATCCACTAACCGGATTCGCCGGGATTCACCCAAAAAAAAGGGAAAAAAAGGGACCTGATTCAAACAGATTCCCCCGGGAAAAAAGATATCCTCTGCCCTTAAAAAGGGGGGTTTTTAACGATTTTTTTGCCCCAAAAAGCTTTTAAGTGCCATTCCCAAAAAAGAATTTACCCCCAAAGGAATAATGTAAAATAGACTAGCCCTTTTTTTAAAATTCCCAAAAAAATACATTAAAAACTTTTAAAAAAAAAAATTTTAAAAAAGGCAGTTTGGAGACCATCAAAGGGGGGACCCTGTATAAAACAGTGGTCCCCTGGGCGATATTTTTTCATTCCAAAAAGCTGTTCAAGTGCCTTCCAAACCCCAATTTTTTCCCCCCCAAAAGGGGGAAAAATGTAAAATAGACTAGCCCTTTTTTTGACCCCCAAAAAAAATTTACAAAAGTTTTAAAAAAAAAATACTTACAAAAAAAGGGTGAGTAGGGTAGGTTGGTGACAGGAACCACCCGGGGGGGTACTAGGCCCCCCAAAAGGGATTGGAAAAAAAAACCCCGAAACTTTTTTTAATAGGGTGGGATTGCTGGTTTTTTTCTTTTATAAACCCTTTGGATAAAGGTATTCTCTTTCAACTTACACTTTAGGTCACACTAAAAGGAAATTGCACATATATATCATACACACATCTAGGTTTTTTTTCCCTTTTTCTTAAAAAACCTCTTGTTCTTTTTATTTTTTTTTTCCCCGGGGGGGAAGGGAAAAGAATTTTTCCTCCGTAAGCCATCGTGTCGATGAGGAAACCCAAAAGGGCCGGGAGCAATGGCTAAACCCCTTCCCCCCGTAAAATTTACAAAAAAAAGAGAAGAAGAGAAACTTTATAAAACTAGGTTGTTTGAATGTGCGTAATGTAGGGGATGATAAGAAAGAGATGAGCTGATGTTTTAATGAAAAGAAGTTGGATGCCCGGGCCCCTGAAACAAAGCTAAAGGGGGGTAGGCGTGTTTCAGGGGGGAGAAAAAAAGGGTTTAAACCCCCAGGAGTATCTAGAGAGTTAGGGGCTTTAAAGGGAAGGGGAGCAATAATGTTGAAGGATCAGTTATGGGGAGAAGAGGGAATATAAATTTTGTAAATTCAAGGATTAATGGATTAAAATAAGGGTTTGGATGCGAAAAGGGGGTCATAATAAGCGTGTAGCACCTGGAGAAGAGAGGGTGTAGAGGAGAGAGAGAGATTTTTTGGGGGATGTTAAGCGAATGTATAGGAACTTTTTAACCAAGTGAGAAATAATTTGGGAGGGGGGGTAAATGCTAAAGTAGGAGAAACATGTAGAGAGGGTGTGGTAGGTAAGGCTGGCTGGCTGGCTGGCTGGCCGGCTGGCTGGCTGGGGGGGGGTGGCTGGCTGGCTGGCTGTCTGGCTTTCTGGCTGTCTGGCTGTCTGGCTGGCTGGTTTGGGTTTTGGGTGGCTGGCTGGCTGGCTGGCTGTCTGGCTGGCTGTCTGGGGTGTCTGGCTGTCCCCGGCTGGCTGGCTGGCTGGCTGGCTTTGGGTGGCTGGCTGTCTGGCTGTCTGGCTGTCTGGCTCTTCTGGCTCTCTGGCCCCTCTCTCTCTCTGGCCCCTCTCTCTCTCTCTGGCTCTCTCTCTGGCTCTCTCTCTGGCTCTCTCTCCCGGCCCCTCTCTCTGGCCCCTCTCTGGCTCCCCCCTCTGGCCCCTCTCTCTCTCTGGCTCTCTCTCTGGCTCTCTCTGGCCCCTCTGGCCCCCCTCTGGCTCTCTCTCGGCCTCTCTCTCTCTCTCTCTCTCTCTCTCTCTCTCTCTCTCTCTCTCTCTCTCTCTCTCTCTCTGTAACACATGTACACAAATACAAAGTGTAAAAAACCTAGGATAATCCAGACTGACAAATAATATATCAGGACTCAGATGTGGCAAAAGGGTTTGTTCAATAGTGACTGTCTCAGAGACAGAAAGAGAGACAAACAGACAGGCAGATAAAACAGTGAAAAAAAAATAAAGGGAAAGCAATGTACACTCATTTGTCAAATGTCATCACTCTGATAAGAGGAGGCTAACCCATCCCCCTTGACTGGCGGGGAGACGGGGAGGCAGGCAGGCGGGGAGGGAGGCAAGCAGGCAAGGCAGAGTACCCACATCAAATGTAAAAACTAATTAGTTTACTGATAATAATAAGGTAAGAGGCCCCTCCCCCCCTCATCAATGTCACTTGTAATTAGATTACTGATAAGACTGACACACTTACCACCATGTTCAACAATAATAAAATTATTATTTATTATTATTATTATTATTATTATTATTGTATTTTCCTGCCAGTCGTCAGTCAGCCAGCCGGCTAGCTGGTCAGCCAGAAAGCCACCCGGGCGGCCCATCCATGAAACCCATTTTCAGCCAGCCAGCTGGTCAGCTAGCCAGCCAGCCAGCTGGTCACTAGCCAGCCAGCCAGCTGGTCAGCTAGCCAGCCAGCCAGCCCCAGCCAGCCAGCCAGCCAGCCACCCAGCCAGCCAGCCAGCCAGCCAGCCAGCCAGCCAGCCAACTGGTCAGCTAGCCAGCCAGCCAGCCAGCCAACTGGTCAGCTATCCAGCCAGCCAGCCAGCCAAACTGGTCAGCAAGCCACCCAGCCAGCCTCTAGCTGGTCAGAGCCAGTGGGGTTGGCCATCAATCCAGCCAGCGTTCAGCCAGCCAGATGGCCAGCCACCCAAATTGGTCAGGTAGCCAGCCAGCCAGTTGGTCAGCTGCCAGCCAACTGGTCAGCTAGCCAGCCAACTTGGTCAGCAAGCCACCCAGCAGCCTGCTAGCTGGTCACCACAACCCAGCCAGTCGGCTGGCCATCCATCCAGCCAGCGTTCACCCGCCGCCAGCCACCCGCTGGTCGCTACCCAGCCAGCCAACCAGCTGGTCTGCAGCAGTTATTGGTAGTAAAAAAGGGAGTGTATATATACAAAATATGGTTTATATTGGTCTAAAGGACATAAAAGTTATTAAAAATAAAATTTAAAAATAAAAAAAAAAAAGAAAAAAAAAAATAAAAAAACTATTCCGGGGGTGACAGGCAGTCGGCAGTGCCGTAAGCGGGGTTTCCTTTTGTCAACTTCAATCCTCATATCTCCGTAAAATTGATCCAAAAAGTATTTTAGCCTATTAGATTTAGAAAAAAAATATCATTTCATAAGAAAAAAAATTTTTTTTTTTTTTTTTTTTTTAAATTCATGGACCCTGAGAACGAAATTTTGGGGGACCCCCCTTGGGGCCCCGAAAGGTTAATTATTTAAACAAAATTATCTAACACGACTTTTAGAACGTAACTGGGCTAAATGATGGTCTACCGTACTACTTTTCCCCCCTTCCTACTTTGGCTACATATTTTAAGGTCAATAATGAGTGTTCTGTATGTGTATTTTATCTCTCTGGGGTGCTTTAACCCTTAAACTGCCTATATATGTAACTTGTTAATATACTCTCGCTTACCTTCGGGGGATAAACGTTAATATACTGGCCCCTTACCCTTTTTGGTTTGTGTCTAACTTGTTAATATACTGGCTCCTTACCTTTCCGGGTTTTTCTAACATGTTAAGGTAAAATTTGAACAAATGTCATCATTTTTTTTTCTTAGGTGTTTGGGACTCTTCTTAACTCTACATCTTGAATACTCCTCAACACTGCCTACTGCCCTTCTTAACCTACATCTTGAACACGCTACAACACGCCTGCTGCCCTTCTTAACTCTACATCTTGAACACTGCTACAATGCTCCTACAACACTCCTACAACACTGCTACAACACACGTTCTCTGACCTTTTCATATCCGTTATCTAGCACAATCCACCCGCAGTCCATCACCCTTTATTTAACACTTATTTGTTTATATTATTATTATCCATCAATATAATAATTTAAAAAGTTTAAAATAGAAGACAGCCCCCATTTGGATAGAGAGTAGAGAAAACCAAACTCTTCAAAGGTATATCAAAGGTATATCAGTGTCATATTGTTTACACAATCATTAGTTTAAGAGAATTATTATATCCAACTTGTGATTTATCTGTAAGATCTTTACAGATAAACATAGATATATATTGTGACAAGAAAACTTATTTACTTCTTTTACTCCTTTATGACTGACAATTTTGCTTAATGAAATATATGATTAGCAGATTTGTTTTCTAGTTCAATATTTTGGTTGGTAACGGTAGAATATTGTTCTATACTGATTCATGTTTCGTTTCAGAAGAATTTGTGGAACACTACCAAGTTGTACCTTCCTACACACTATATTTCCAGTACTTCAAGAAACATCTGTGTAAGTGTCTTGAACAACAACTGATATTACACAAGTATTGTGGAACACTACCAGGTTGTACTTTCCCGGACACTATGCCTTCAGTATTGTGGGAACACTACCAGGTTGTACCTTCCCAGACACTATGTCTTCAGTAATGCAAAAACACCAACACTTGTGACTTGAATTTTTACCTGGCTGAGTATTACTAATTAAATAAATTTGTTTTCATAAATTGAATTCTATAAAAAATTGCATGGCAGTTCATAGAAAAACGAGTTATTAATATTGTAATTAAGAATTTTCAGAAAAAAATATCTGTTTAAACTTAAGAAAAATAATAAAAAATGTTCTTCGGGATCTGCAGAGTTCTAATACAAATGTTGTTTTTTTAGCACACAAAAATCATGGCAGTCTTTTAAGACACACAAAATAAACTTTATTATTGCTCATAATTAGAAATAGTTTTGCCTAAAAAAAATCATAACCTGGGAATATATTCATGAGGAAAACTGTGTGTCTTCAGTGTCGAAAATAGTTTACCAAAATATAAATCTTAAAATATGCATGAGAATACTATTAATGACTAAAATTACATACCTTATCTTGAAAAATATGAAAAAACATAAAGGAAATAAACCATTTCAGTGTTCAGAGTGTCTGAAAAGTTTTAGTGTAAAAGGCAGTCTTGTGAAACATATGCAAGTACACACAGGAGATAAACCATTTCAGTGTTCAGAGTGTCTGAAATGTTTTAGTCAAAAAAGCAATCTTGTGACACATATGCGAGTACACACAGGAGATAAACCATTTCACTGTTCAGAGTGTCTGAAATGTTTTAGTCAAAAAGGCACTCTTGTGAGACATATGCAAGTACACACAGGAGATAAACCATTTCAGTGTTCAGAGTGTCTGAAATGTTTTAGTAAAAAGGCAATCTTGTGAGACATATGCAAGTTCATACAGGAAATAAATCATTTCAGTGTACAGAGTGTCTGAAATGTTTTAGTCAAAAAACTATCTTGTGTCACACATGATAATCCACAAAGGAGAAAAACCATTTCAGTGTTCAGAGTGTCTGAAATGTTATAGTCAAAAGCAATCTTGTGAAACATATGCAAGTACATACAGGAGATAAACCATTTCAATGTCAGAGTGTCTGAAATGTTTTAGTCAAAAAGCTATCTTGTGAAACATACACGTACATACAGGAGATAAACCATTTCAGTGTTCAGAATGTCTGAAATGTTTTAGTGTAAAAAGCCATCTTGTAACACATATGCGAGTACACAAGGGAGATAAGCCATTTCAGGTTCAGTGTGTCTGAAATGTTTTAGTGAAAGAGGCAATCTTTGAGACATATGCAAGTACATACAGGAGATAAAACATGTTAGTCTTTAATGGATCAGGAATATTTTAGTTATATTAACACATGGGAATATATACAAATACCACTCAACTTTCTTGTATTCAATGTAACTCGCCATATGTATACAGTGGACCCCCGAGTTTCGTAAACCCGGAAATCGTACAATTATGTAAGTATAATATTGTAAGTGCTTTTGTAAGTGTATTTTGGGGTCTGAAATGGACTAACCTACTTGACATTTTTCTTAAGGGAGTAAATTCGTTCGGTAATGGCACTTGAGCAGGCTTCTGGAATGAAGTTTACGAAACTCGGGGTCCACTGTAATTACAACACTGATATTGCCTTATTATTAAGTTAGTCTTAAGTTTGCCTGAAATGCTCGCATATAAAGGTTCTTTTGACATGTTCACCAGATTGTTACACTCCTTTGTACAAACATATATTTTATTTTATTAACACATTGGCTCGTTTCCCACCAAGGCACTGTGGCCCAAAAAAGAAAAACTTTCATCATCATTCACTCCATCACTGTCTTGCCAGAGGCATGCACACTACGTTATAAAACTGCAACATTAACACCCTCCTTCAGAGTGCAGACACTGTACTTCCCATCTCCAAGACTCAAGTCGGCCTGTCGGTTTCCCTGAATCCCTTCATAAATGTTACCTTGCTCACACTGCAACAGCACATCATGTCCTAAAAAACATTTGTCTCCATTGCTCCTATCTAACACGCCACGCATGCTTGTTGAAGTCCAAGCCCTCGCACACAAAACAACCTTTACCCCTCCCTCCAACCTTTCCTAGGCCGCCCTACCACACCTTCCTCCACTACAGATTTATACACTCTTGAAGTCATTCTATTTTGCTCCATCCTCTACATGTCCGAAGCACCTCAAATTCAAATTTAAATGTTTATTTCTGTAAAGATTACAATGTGTGGTTTACATATTATAAAATAATAATTACAAAGGCCACTAGCATGCCTAAGCATTTCGGGAGACTAATAATATTTCTTTTCTATATTGACACAGGTTATGGAGCATACTGATATTGAAGTTAGGTAACTGGAGTGATTAAATTGATTTACAATAGTGAGGTATTTCAAAACATTTAAGAATATTACAGTTTGTAAATTTTGTCTTGGCATGATACACAGTTTCTATTCAAGCTCCTATATTGGAGTATCTCAGGCAAACTTATTAGGCAATAGTTATATTCAAAATTTTATGTTTACAGTCATTTGGGTGAGTGTAAGTGTAAGTTGGGGAATCACAGATATCAAGAGTAATACACAAATAAACCATCGGGGTAAGTCTATTTTGTTTTTGTGTGCATTTATACAAGGAAGAGAATAGGTGGTTTTCATATAGTTAGCTGACGGTGGGGTGTGTCGGGAGATAAGATGTTTTTAACTGTAGTTTTCAAAGTGGTGGTTGAGTCTTCAGTTCTAGAGTTTTCAGGCGGGAGTTTCAGATTTTAGGCCTTGTAATATACAGTGATCACTCGGTTTTCGTGCATCTCCAAACTCGAACATTTATGTAAGTGTATTTTCGTAAGTGCTTTTGCAAGTGTATTTTAGGGGTCTGAAACAGACTAACCTACGTGACATTATTTCCTAAGGAAGTAAATTCGTTCGGTAATGGCACTTGAGCAGCATTCGGAACGAATTTTCGGCGAAAACCGAGGGACCACTGTACATTGAATTTTTGTATACAGTAGAACGTCATTTAGCACGATAGTTACGTTCCTGAAAAGTCGTGTTAGATAATTTTGTGTTAAATAATTAAAAGAACTAATGGGAAAAATAGGGTTACGTTCCTGGGAGTCCCCAAAAAGCCAAACAAGTTTTTTTTAGACCAACAGATCTTACAAAAATAAAAGTGAATATGTAATTGTAGTTCATTATCGTGATGTATTATGTTGTTTTTACTGCTTAAGACTACAAATGTAATAGAAATAATAGTATTTACCTTAAATTGTGGGTGCTGTGTTTGGGATGATTGTGAAGAGAGTGGAGAGTTATGCTGTGGCCCGACTGGGCTGAGGTGGATAGTAGAAGTTCTTGAACTGAAGTCGATGGTTGAACTGAGTGTCTAACTTTAAGTCAGTCAAGTCAGTCAGTAAGTCAGTCAGTCAGTCAGTCATTCAGTAAGTCAGTCAAGCCATTCAGTAAGTCAGTCAAGTCATTCAGTAAGTCAGTCAAGTCATTCAGTAAGTCAGTCAAGTCATTCAGTAAGTCAGTCAAGTCATTCAGTAAGTCAGTCAAGTCACTTAGTAAGTCAGTCAAGTCACTTAGTAAGTCAGTCAAGTCATTCAGTAAGTCAGTCAAGTCATTCAGTAAGTCAGTCAAGTCAGCAAGTCATTCAGTAAGTCAGTCAAGTCATTCAGTAAGTCAGTCAAGTCATTCAGTAAGTCAGTCAAGTCATTCAGTCAGTCAGTCAAGTCATTCAGTCATTCAGCCTCATTGGGGGTTGCTTAAAGGACCATATAAGCTCAAGGAAACAGTGAGAGAGAGATTCTGGCTAAGCTCTGGCCTGTGGCAGAGCTCTGGGCACAAGATTCTGGCAGAACTGCTGCCTGTGGGCAGAGCTCTTGGAGAAGGCTGCTGGAAAGTCTTTGGAGCAGACTGTTGGAGACACTGGGCAGAATACTAGCTCGGAGCCATGCTTGTGCTGTGTAGGTCTTGGGGCCTGTGGCTAGAGGTGACTGAGTTCCGTGGTGAACTGTCCTCTGAACTATATTGTAAGTTATATTCTGTTTCGTCAGTTAATTGTATTCACCGTCTCGTGCTTATGTGTACAATCCCCATTTATCTAAAACCCAATAGTGTTCTCCTGTTCCCAAATATTTTATTGTACAAGGACTTAATAATAAACTTTGTTTGAGTAGAATAGTAATATTCACTGCCCCCATTATATTCTTATACTTTATTTTATTATTTTATTTCAAGTACTGAGAGGGTGAGTAGTGTGGTGGTAATGAGAGGTGATGGTGTAGTCACCAATGACCTCACAATACCTCCGCTCCTGTCACTGGACTCACCTCTCCGCCTACTTACTCCCTTTACTCTCTTATTCCCTTATATTATCCGTCCATTCCTAACCCACCTATATACAGTGGAACCCCGAGTAACGAACAGCCCGGAAATCGTACAATTATGTAAGTATAATATTTTAAGTGCTTTTGTAAGTGTATTTTTGGGGGTCTGAAATGGACTAACCTACTTGACATTATTTCTTAAGGGAGTAAATTCGTTTGGTAATGGTACTTGAGCAGGCTTCTGGAATAAAGTTTTTACATTACTCGGGGTTCCACTGTACCTGGAGTATTCCTGGAGAGAGTTCCATGGGTCAATTCCCCTGTGGCCCGGTCTGTGACCAGGCCTCATGTTGGATCAGAGCCTGATCAACCAGGCTGTTACTACTGGCCACACACAGTCCAACATATGAACCACAGCCTGGCTGGTCAGGTACCGACTTTAGATGAGTCCAGTCCAATGCCTGCTTGAAGACAGCTGGGAGGCAGTTGAACAGTCATGGGCCCCTGACACTTAGTGTTGTCTCTCAACGTGCTAGTGGCACCCTGCTCTTCATGGGGGATGTTACATCGCCTGCCGAGTCTTTTCTCGAGGGAGTGACTCTTGTGTGCAAGTTTGGTACTATGTAATCCCTCGAGAATTTTCCACGGTATATAGTAATGTATCTCTCCCTCCTGCGTTCTAGGGAGTACAGGTTTAGGAACTTCAGCATTCCGAGAATTGAGGTGGTTTGTCGCAGTTATGTGGCCGTAAGGTTCATAACTGCGATAAAACCACCTCATACGGGAACGCTGAAGTTCCTAAACCTGTACTGTCTCCACTTGTCTGAAAGTTGCTGCTAATCTTGGAGCTGTGACTCAGATAACATTTCTCTGGTGGGAGATAGAGGACAAATTAGAGGCTCATAATAATAATAATAATAATACAGTTTATTGTGACATGATACAAAGATGTTCAATGAGTTGTAGGAATGGGGGTATATGCCAAAAGCCCCTTATAGCAGAGCATTTGGGCAAACTTAAAATTAACTTACAACTAAATGGTAAAAATTATAGTAAATAATTTACAATATAAGTATAGTTGAGTATTTAAGCTATGAAATTTGAACATAACAATGTTGAAACATAGTTTTACAGTTTTGAAGCATTACAGTTTTATAATACCTGAGTCTACCTGAGAGAATTCCAGGGGTCAACGCCCGTGGCCCGGTCTGTGACCAGGCCTCCTGTTGGACCAGAGCCTGATCAACCAGGCTGTTACTGCTGGCCGCACGCAGTCCAACGTACGAACCACTTCCCGGCTGATCAGGTACCGACTTGAGGTGCCTGTCCAGTGCCTGCTTGAAGACAGCCAGGGGTTTGTTGGTAATCCCCCTGATGTAGCGGGAGGCAGTTGAACAATCTTGGGCCCCTGACACTTATTGTGTTGTCCCTCAACGTGCTAGTGGCACCCCTGCTCTTCATTGGGGGATGTTACATCGCCTGCCGAGTCATTTGCTTTCGTAGGGAGTGATTATTGTGTGCAAGTTTGGTACTAAGCCTCGAGAATTTTCCATGTGTATATAATAATGTATCTCCCGCCTGCGTTCTAGAGAGTACAGGTTTAGGAACTTCAAGCGTTCCCAGTAGTTGAGGTGGTTTATCGCACTTATGCGTGCGGTGAAGGTTCTCTGCACATTTTCAAGGTCAGCAATTTCACCCGCCTTGAAAGGTGCAGTTAGTGTGCAGCAATATTCCAGCCTAGATAGAACAAGTGATCTGTAAAGTGTCAACATGGGCTTGGCATGCCTGGTTTTGAAGGTTCTCATTATCCATCCTGTCATTTTCGAGCAGATGCAATTGCTACTTTGTTATGGTCCTTGAAGGTGAGATCCTCTGACATGATCACTCCCAGGTCTTTGGCATTAGTTTTTCGCTCTATTGTGTGGTTGGAATTAGTTTTGTACTCCGATGAGGTTTTAATTTCTTCACGTTTTCCGTATCTGAGTAATTGAAATTTCTCATCCTTGAACTTCATATTGTTTTCTGCAGCCCATTTAAAGATTTGGTTTATGTCTGCTTGGAGTCTTGCAGTGTCTTCAACGGTGGACACTGTCATACAGATTCTGGTGTCATCTGCAAAGGAAGACACAGCACTGTGGCTTATATCCCTGTCTATGTCTGATAATGTCAATGTCTGATGTCTGATAATAATTTATTATTTGTAGTAATGCAGTTTATTAAATCAGATCAAATCAATTATTTGTGTTGCAATAATAGTTTATATGTGTTATGTTATTTTCCCTTACTTTATCATCAAGGTTCTCACTACATATTCTAGTGTGGGGTAGTAGTAACAGTAAGGTCTTATAATCTAGGGTAATACAGTGGTACCCCGGTTTACGATGGTCCCCAAACTCACCCTTTTATGTAAGTTTATTTTTTTAAATGCTTTTGTAAGTGTAATTTTGGGGGTCTAAAAGGACTAGTCTATTTTACAACATTTCTTAAGGAGATAAATTCGTTTGGTAATGGCACTTGAACAGCATTCTGGAATGAAAAAATATCGTAAACCGGGGTACCACTGTACTTACATTCATGATTAGCTGCTGCATCTGAAAACCTTCACCAGTCCTCTCCATGGGTTATTTAAACCACCATATAAAAAAAAAATATTATATTCAGAGATATATATATTTACATACAATAATCAGATCTTATTCATAATGTGTGTCCTATAGCAGTCACATGGTCCACCTGCCACAATTAACTTTCTTTTCCTCAACATTTCTTTAACCCTCCAGTGTCTTGACACACTGTAATATGTTATGATGGCTGCCTCACTATAAACTATATCTCTTACCTCTTGCACACATTCTGCCCAAAAATAGCCAAACAAAGTTTAGAGGGAACCACCAGTTCTACCACCTGAGCCATCTTGAAAAAGTGAGGCAGGGAGGAGGAGCTTAGCTAGCTCCTCCTACTCCAAACAAAAACAACAAAGAAAAACTGTCTCCTTGCACAATCTACATGCACCCACAATAATTGTTTCTCTCTTACACCTTTTACTTTTTACAAAGAAATACAACTTTATAAACTACTTATTTAAATGTGTGTGTATACTACAACCTATTATATTGAGAAAATCAGGTTGATTCAGCTTTTTTTCAAGTCTTAAGGGTGGCCTGACCTCAAGACCTCATTAAGCAAAATTGTGATCAATTCAGTATAATTAGGCATTCCTGAGTAATAGTTACTTAAATACATCAATACATGTTGGGTCCTATAGCCCCATAAAAATACAGTGGTACCTCGGTTTACGATTTTAATCCGTCAGAGAGGGCATATTTTAAGCGAAACAATCGTAAACGAATCAATTTTCCCCATAAGAAATAATGGAAATAAATTTAATCCGTCCAAGACTTCCAAAAGTAGTTAAATAAAATATTTTTTAGAACTTTTGGACATTAAATAATACACAATTTAATAAAGAATACATAAATATACATGTACATGCAAATATTGTACAATAACATGTCACTTACATTTATTGAAGAGTTGTTGATGTGTGGAGGACGGGAGGAGGGGAGAAGGTGGAGTAGTATGCTAGTGTTTGGAAGGGGAATCCCCTTCCATTAACACTGCAGGTGGTAAGTTCTTTTCTGGGGTTACTTCCCTTTTTCTTTGAATGCCACTAGGACCAGCTTGAGAGTCACTAGACCTCTTTCTAACAACAAATTTGTCCAGGGAGATCTGTGTCTGGCGATTCTTTAACACATCCCTGAAATGACACACCACTGTGTCATTGTACAGGTTGCCAGCACGGCCTGCAACAGCATGGTTAGGGTGATATTCATCCATAAATGCTTGCACCTTGCTCCACATTCCACAAATGTCCTTAATCCTTGAAGAAGGCACATTCTTCCATTTTTGTTCCACCTCCTCCACCTCCTCTGAACCATTGTCCTGACCTCTGCTCTCTTGTTCCAGTTGCTGTTGAAGCTCTTGCAGATCTTCAGTGGTTAGCTCTTCCTTGTGCTCCTCCACCAACTGTTCCACATCCTCACCACTCACCTCTAACCCCAAAGACTTGCCCAATTCCACAATTTCTTCCAAAACAGGCTCAGGCTCAGGCTCAGGCTCAGGGTTCTGAGGCTCAGCCCCAAAACCTTCAAAATCCCTCCCTAGGACACAGTCTGGCCACAATTTTCTCCAGGCAGAGTTCAAAGTCCTGGTAGTCACTCCCTCCCAAGCCTTACCTATAAGGTGTACACAATGCAGCATATGGAAATGGTTTTCCAAAATTCTCTTAGGGTTATGTTCATGTCTGTGGTCACATCAAAGCACTTTTGAAACATTGCTTTGGTATAGAGTTTTTAAAGTTGGAAATGACCTGCTGGTCCATGGGCTGGAGGAGAGGAGTGGTATTAGGGGGCAAGAACTTCACTTTGATGAATTTAAACTCGTCCACAATTTTCTCTACCAAGTTTGGAGGATGACAAGGAGCATTGTCCATTATCAGGAGGCACTTAAGTGGCAAATTATTGTCCAATAGATATTTCTTCACACTGGGGCCAAACACTTCATTGAACCAATCTAAGAAAATGTCCTTTGTGACCCAAGCCTTTTGTTAGACTTCCACATCACACACAAGTTAGACTTGCTGACACCGCATCTGCCAAACACTCGGGATTTTCAAAAGATACACTAGTAAAGGCTTCACTTTGCAATCACCACTTGCATTGGCACAAAGCATCAACGTTAGCCTGTCTTTCATAGGCTTATGTCCTGGCTGTGCCTTTTCCTCCTGAGTAATGTAGGTCCTGTTGGGCATTTTCTTCCAAAACAGGCCTGTTTCATCACAATTAAACACTTGTTGGGGAGGAATTGTTCAGCCTCTAGGTACTCCTGGAATTCAGGAACATATTTTTCAGCCGCACTTTTGTCAGAACTGGCTCCTCACCATGCCTCACAACACTATGTATGCCAGTACGCTTCTTAAATTTTTGAAACCAGCCTCTGCTGGCTTTAAATTCGCTCACTTCACTCGTTGCAGGCATTTTCTTAAGGAGATCATCATGCAACTGCCTTGCTTTTCACATATTATTCCCTCCGAAACAGTATCTCCTGCTAACTGTTTCTCGTTGATCCACACCAACAACAACCTTTCCACATTTTCCACCACTTGTGGTCTCTGTTTTGTGATCACAGATGCACCTTTTGCAACAACAGCTTCCTTGATTTTACTTAAATATTTCTTATCCACAATGGTAGCGATGGTAGAATAGGGTTTACCATACAGCCTGGCCAGCTCACTGATACGCACTCCACTTTCATATTTTTCTATTATCTCCTTCTTCACTTCTATCGTACATATATTTCTGTTCCTCTTTGCCACAGGCTTAGCACTAGGATCTTTCCTTGGACCCATGGTAGCTTATTTAGCAGTTGCAAGCACTAAAAACAGTGGAATAATGACAATATACTGGTATGAATGCGTGGGTGTGGGTGGGTGGTCGCTCTCGCTTGTAAACAATAGCACTGACGCTCCCTGGAGTGCGCGCTCAGCTGGGCGCCAAGCGGACAGGTCCGGTACGAATGTCGGTAACCGAAGCAAACATCGTAAACCACAAACAAATTTCTTACGTTATAAATATCGGTTACCGAAAATAACGTAAGGTGATAACATCGTAAACCGAGGTACCACTGTATGGTCATTAGATGAGTTACAAGGAGTACAAGAGTACATGAGAATGGATTTCTTTATTTGGTAATGCTGAAGAATTAAAGTTAGATTAGGTTGCATTAATTATAACAGGTTTATACATTTATGAGATACAAGTTTCAACATTTGCACTAGATTAAGTTCAAGAAATTATTGTTCTTTGAGCAATTATGTAAGGGGTTTTGAGGCTAGGGGAGTAACACAGTGAATAATGTTATTTTGAGGCAGTGGAAAGTGATTTATTAACTTTGTAGGTAATGTTAAGCATTGTGTATTTAGTTTTGGGTGAGTGGGTGGTTTTTCAGCAGAGTTTTGAATTGATTTACAGACAGGGTTTCTTTGGTAATCATAGGTAATGAATTCCAAATTTTTGGGCCTTTAATGTTCTTTGCGTTTTTACATAGTGTGAGATGGACGTGGGGAACATCAAAGAGTGATCTGTGCCTTGTGTTATGTTCATGTGTCCTGTTAAGGATGGTAAGAAGTTTGAGTGGTGGGTTAATATTTGAGTTTAGTGTTCTATAGGGGTAAATGAGTGTGTGATACAGGGAAAGGAGAGCTGGTTGTGGAACATAGTACCTTATCTTGAAGAGTATTCCTACAGTCTTGGAGACTTTCTTGGAAATTTGTTGTATATGTGTTTGAAATTTGAGGCCACTGTCAAGGTGGATTCCTAAGAATTTTTCCTCTGTGAGTTTTGTGACAAGTGATCCGTTTATCATTATGTTAAGTGGAACATTTGTAGCTCTGTTCCCAAACTGAATGAAATAGGTTTTATCAACATTGAGAATAAGCTTGTTAGTCATCATCCAGGTAGATATTTTCTGTAATTCAGCATTTACAGTGTTGGCTAGCATGAGTGGGCATGGGTGAGAGAAGACGTATGTAGTGTCATCTGCAAATAGTATGGTTTTGAGTAGTTGAGATGCATCTTTTATGTGAATGAGAAAGAAAAGTGCACCAAGAACACTTCCCTGTGGGACACCAACTGTAATTGTTTGTGTGGAATAGTTAGCTCCATTTGTGTACACATATTGGCTTCTGTCGCTAAGGTATGACTTTAGGTAGTTGAGGGAGTGCCCTCTTATACCATAGTGTGATCATTTTAAGTGGAACAGATCATGGTCAACTGTATCAAAAGCTTTACGTAAATCAATGAAGATTCCCAGTGGGATTTCTTTTTTCTCGAGAGCGGTGTATATTATTTCTAGCTTGTGTATAATAGCATCATTTGTGTTTTTATTAGGCCTGAAACCAAACTGACAGGGGTTGAGTATGTTGTGGGAGATGAGGTAGGAATAGATCTGCCTATGCCTTTGATATACCTTTGAAGAGTTTCGAGAGTTTATCTACTCTCTGAGTCCGGCCATGGGCCAGGCTCGTCTGGTGCTTGCCTGGTCAATCAGGCTGTTGCTGCTGGAGGCTCGCTGCCCCACATATCCATCACAGCCTGGTTGATCTGGCACCTGGTAAAGATACTTGTCCAGTTTCCTCTTGAAGGCTTCTACACTGGTTCCAGCCGTGTTTCGGATATCTTCTGGTAAGATGTTGAATAGTCTGGGACTCTGGATGTTAATACAGTGCTCCCGTATTGTCCCCACCACACCCCTGCTCCTCACTGGGTTTATTTTACACTTCTTCCCATATCTCTCACTCCAGTATGTTGTTATGGCAGTGTGCAGATTTGGGACCAGGCCCTCAAGTACTTTCCAGGTATATATTATCATGTATCTCTCTCTCCTCCGCTCCAATGAGTACATGTTCAAGACTTGAAGGTGTTTCCAATAATTTAGATGTTTCAATGGCTCAATGTGAGCCATAAACAATCTCTGAATTTCCCCTGAACGGGGCCGTCAGCACTGAGCAGTATTCTAAGTGAGGGAGCACTAGTGATTTGAAGAGTGTCACCATCGGCATTATTTCCCTTGTTTTGAAAGTTCTCAATACCCACCCCGTCATCTTCCTGGACGTTGTGATCTTTGTCTTGTTATGGGCTTTAAAAGAAAG
>WNWK01035732.1:0-19590 GCA_009830355.1 Cherax destructor | reverse complement strand
GTGGTGTAAATAGTATGCAGAAAATTGGAATGTGGAAATTAGAGAAGGTGTGGATTAAAAGTATTTGTCAGAGGGCTGAAGAGGGTTGTTGAGATGGTTTGGTCATTTAGAGAAATGGATCAAAGTAGAATGATTTGGGAGAGCGTATAAATCTGTAGGGGAAGGAAGGGGGGTGGGGGGTCATCCTAGAAAAGGTTGGAGGGAAGGGGTAAAGGAGGTTTTGTGGGCGGGGGGTTTGGGACTTTCAGCAAGCATGGAGCGTGTTAGATAGGAGGAATGGAAACGAATGGTTTTTGGGACATGACGATCTGTTGGAGGTGAGGGGTAACTTTTTTGTGAAGGATTCAGGGAAACCAGTTAATTGATTTAGTTGGACTTGAGTCCGAAATGGGGAAGTACAATGCCTGCATTTTAATTGGAGGGGTCTGAGATAGTGACAGCTGGGGGGGATTTTCTCAGCTTTTTGTTCGAGCTCCTCTGCAAAGACAGTGTTTTTTATGAGTGTGGTGAAATGAAGATGATGAAAGATTTTTTTTTTGGGGATTTTCTTTTTGGGTCACCCTGCCTCGGTGGGAGACGGCCGACTTGTTGAAAAAAAAAAAAAAAAAAAAAAAAAAAAAAAAAACTTAGTTTTACAGGAGTAGTGAATATATTTATTGTAGGAAGTCTGAATAAATGAAGACTTGGTATAACTGAAAACTGCTGTATCAGTGAAACACTGTAAAGCGAAGCTCTGAAAAGAGGCCCTCCTGTATTTTAAGGTAAGTATAATGAGTGTACTAATATGCATTTTTACTTTTATTGGTTTTTATACTTTGTTTTATTGTTAATTTAATATATGATAGTGCAAACATATCATCAGGCATTTATATTCATTTAAAAGGAAAAACAAGTTGATTCGCTTTATGGCAATTTCTGCTTTAAAGCAGTAGCATGGAACCTAACCCGCTGTATAAGCAGTCCCCTCCTGTACAATAAAAAGTTCTTACTTGGAAGTGGCAATAATTTAAGATTTCCCACAAACTAAAAAGGAAATTTTTAAAGGTCAAGTAAACTTAAAAGTTGACTTCAAATAAAAAAATAAAAAATGAAGCAATACAGTAATAAGAATGTTAGAGTTTATTCAACACTTGAGTGAAATGAGTATCCGGGACTTTTTATTGATCCATGAAAGATCACTGATACTGTTGACCAAACCCCTTTGACCTACCTAATGTCAACCAGCCCCCGTAACTTGTACTTTTGTTGATGACATACTTTTTTAGATCTGGTTCAGACACTGGGGACTATCACAACCTAGTGTCAGACAACACACTCTTCCCCTCTTCAAAATCTTGAAAGCAATGAAACTAAATAAGAAAGAAAAGTTACTGAAGGTGGACTGAGCAGAAAACAAAGAAAGGTGTCTTCCTTTAATGGCCTCAGAATAAAAAAGCTTTATGTTATAAAAGTGGGGAAGCAAAAGGCCTGAAAGGAGCATCAATTCAAGATTTCTTCCCAAAATCACCTATCACCCTATACTAAAACAGTGGTCCCCGTTACGATGGTCCCCAAACTCACCGTTTATGTAAGTTTTTTTTTTTAAATGCTTTTGTAAGGTAATTTTGGGTTTCTAAAAGGACTAGTCTATTTTACATCATTCCCTATGGGATAAATTGTTTTGGGAATGGCACTTGAACAGCATTCTGGGAAAAAAAATATCGTAAGTTGGGGACCACTGTACTCATACTGTAACAAACTTTCAAACCCAATGTTATTTTACTTAACCCTTCAGGGCCAAAGGGGGCTCCAAACCCGTTTTCTGGGTCCAAAATTTAAAAAAAAAAAAAAAAATTTTTTTTTCTTATGAAATGATAGAGAATCTTTTTCCGATCATAACGCCACAAAAATTATGAAATTTGATCGAAAACTAATTTTGCTTTTGCAAGTTAGCGGTGCCATGACACTTTCGCATCGGATTTCCCCACTTTGACCCCTATTTTCGGCAAATTCCAATGTTTGTCAACTAAAATTATAGCTATTTTGCTAGAACTCCATTTCTTCTATTGGGGTACAAGAAACCGCCCATTTACCAATTACAACTACCCAAAATAGTGGCAGAAAATGGCAATTTGGCCAATTTCACACAAATTTCAAACGATGCCAATTTCAAAATAGGGTCCAGAATAAACAAGGCAGACATTCCTGGCACTAAAATAACGCCCTTTTGTTCATTGTCACGTTTAGGCCCTCTTACATTACTTTTGCTTTTCATTTTGAATTTTTACTACAAAAAAAAAATTTACTGTTATGTATACAACTGCATCATTGAAAAATGGGAAAAAATTGAGCAATTTAAAAGAAATTGACATGCCAGTTGATTTTATAGATGCATGGGTGATTTGTTTACTCTTGAACATCTTAAAATCGACATTTTCGTACTTTAGCTCAATTTCAAGGTAATTTTTCTTTGTCAAACCAATCAAAAAACATCTCTATTTCTGTAATATATCTCCCAATCTATCAAATGAGACCAAAAAAAAAACGAGAATACATCAATAAATACCATACGAAAATAGACTGCAAAGTCGTGTTTTAAACCAAAACACGGTCAGATTTTTTTTTCCCTTTTCACTGTGTGGGCAGGAATTTTTTATACTGCCACACTGCCGCACAGACCCATTCTATCACACCCAGGCCTAACAGCCTGTTTCTGCTTGATTTGAGGGGGCTAGAATTTAGGCGACTAGTACCAAAACCCCAGGGCGAAGCCGTACTAGACGCCAATAACCCTGAAAGGGTTAAGATAATCTCAGTTTTATATTGTCATCCTCCTTAACACTTGTTGCAATTTCATATCATCATATTGTCATTTTAATAGTATAGTATCATTTTGTTAATTTGAAATAAAATATATAACTAGAAGAAACTCAAAATTTTTAGATTGTTATTTTACTGTATACCAAATATTGTTTTAAATAAAATATACAATGAAAAACTCAACCAATTTCTCATTTGTTTTTTTAATAGTATAGTATAATCATATTGTAATTTGAAATAATATATAGCTAGAATAAACTCAATAATTCTCTAGATTATGCACATAGTGAATAAGTCTTTAGACTGCTCCCCCTAATGCCATGGCATGCCAGTGGCCTCCTTGCATTACAGTTTTATAATTGTAACTACCAATACCTATGTATACTTGTAACTTGCAACGAAATAAAAATTATATTATTATTATTAGTTGTGGATGATTCAACTAGTTTGTTGTGTGATATCTTCAAATTTTCAGGTTACCAAAAGTCCATCACTACAAAAATGATGGGGGGATTTACCTGTCAAGCTCGAGGAAATTATTTGATGGTTGCTATAAGCCTGAGCAAGTGTTTAACACTAATGTTTGAGATAATAAGTCATATTTTTAAACTTGCATAATTTGATCATTATCTACATTTCTTATTGTTCATATAATCGTACAGTGGAGAATTGGCTTACGAGTTTAATCTGTTCTGTGACCTAGCATGTAACCCATCTGCTCGTATGCTAAGTATATTTTCCTCATTTAAATTAATTAATCCATTCCAGAGGAATTCCTGCTCTCAGGCAGGACAAAATACTTTCAATATAACGCAAATCAACTCTACGCCTATTTATCTATCACAATTCATCTAAAAATACAAAAAATATAAATAAATAGAAACCATATATATTCCCAGAATGAATAAAAATACTAACACTAGCAAAACTCAATGCATATAAAAGGCCCAAAATTTGGAATTCATTAACTGTGATTGTAAAAAACCCTACCTGTCCCCCAATTCAAAACGAAAGCAAAACCACCTTCACCCAAACCTAAGTGCACAATATCAAACATTCCCAACAAAGTTGATTAATCACTTAAATGATAAACCTGATTAATACTTAAATGTAAAACCTGTTATGAATAATAATACTGAGCTAACTGTTACTATAACATTTACATTATAATGACCACAAAAAATGTAATTGCAATCACAATTGTTTTAAATTGTTATTCCCCCAAATTGATTGTTACAATTAATAGATTATTATGTTCAACTTATATTCAAATTTTACAACTTAGATACACAATTATACTTATTTTATAAATTATCAACCATAATTTTTACCATGTAGTTATATTACTTAATCTTAAGAATGCCCACAATGCCAGCATATTAGGGGCTTTTGGCATGTACACCTCATTTATACTTATGTATCATGTCTAAATAACAACATTGTATCATGTCTAAATAAACCATTTTTATTATTATTATTATTACATTTTATTTGGATAGTGGTGGGGGCAGAGGGGAGAGTTTATTGTTTGGGGACAGGACAAAAAATACTTCAATTGATTAATATCAACTCTACGGTTTATTTATCTATCACAATTGATCTAATATGACATAATAAACAATATAAATAACATAGAAACCTGATATAAACTCTAGAATAAATAAAATAGTCATTATGTGACAAGTGGAGGTGGCCATTCTCGCCCCGCATTTTGTGGTACACTACACATATGCTGCTATGTATGATAATCTATGTAAATGTATTTTTTTATATGAATAAACTTTATTTCTTAAACTGTGCCATCTAGTGGCGGTTTCGAAGCTCACTTGTTATTATAGTACAGGACCTCAGTTTTGCTCACCTCCTCGAACAATTATGTAAGTGTATTTTTGTAAGAGCTTTGGAAGTGAATTTTAGGGGTCTGAAATCTAATTTACAGCCTTATAAAAATTTGTTCAGTAACAGCACTCGAACAGCATTCTGGAAAGAATTTTCAATGAAAACCAGGGTCCACTGAAAGAGGGAAGAAGAGGATTGGTGGAATGATAAGTAAAGAGAGTAGTAAGGGAGAAAAAGATAGCATATGAGAGGTTTTTACAAAGTAGAAGTGATGCAAGGAGGAAAAAGAAAAAAAAAGAGAGGTTAAGAGAGTGGTCACAATGTAAAAAGAGAGCAAATGGAGAGAAGGTGAGATGTTATCCAAATTTTGTTGAAAATAAGAAAAGTTTTAGTGAGATTAATAAGTTGAAGAAGCCTAAACAAATGGATTTACAGTTAAAAATAGGGAGGAGAGTTATTAAATGGAGAGTTAGAGGACGGGAAGATGGAAAAATTTTGAGTTGTTAAATGTTGAGAAGACAGGGAAGCTGTGATTTCATAGGGCAAGGAGGAATAACATCTTGTAGGAGGGGAAGAGCCAGGGAGTGTGGGGAAATTCGTGAGGCAGGGAGAATGAAAGGGGGTAAGGCAGCTGGGATTGATGGGATAAAGGTAGAAATGTTAAAAGCAGGCGGAGATATAGTTTGGAGTGGTTGGTGCTTTATTTAATACATGATGGAAGAGGGTAAGGTACCTAGGGACTGGCAGAGAGGTATTGTTCCTTTGTATAAAGGCAAAGGGACAAAAGAGAGAAAAATTATAGGAATAATTGTTATATACCAGGAAAGTGATAGTAGAGTTATTATTGAAAGAATTGGGGAGTAAGACGGAGAGCAGAATAGCAGATGAACAAGGTGGTTTAGGAAGGTAGGGGTGAGGCCAAGTGTTTCAGAAAACATATGGTGAAAAAGTGGTACCCCGGTTTACATGGTCCCCAAACTCACCCTTTTATGTAAGTTTATTTTTTTAAATGCTTTTGTAATGAAATTTTTGGGGGGTCTAAAAGGACTAGTCTATTTTACAACATTTCTTAAGGAGATAAATTCGTTTGGAATGGCACTTGAACAGCATTCTGGAATGAAAATATCGTAAACCGGGGTACCACTGATTTGGATAAGGGTAAAGAGGTTTTTGTGGCATTTATGGATTTGGAAAAGGCATATGATAGGATCCTAGGATGGTTGGTAGACAGCAACCGCCCGGGGAGGTACTACCGTCCTGCCAAGTGAGTGTAAAACGAAAGCCTGTAATTGTTTTATGATGGTAGGATTGCTGGTGTCTTTTTCTGTCTCATAAAATGCAAGATTTCAGGACATTTTGTACTTCTACTTACACTTAGGTCACACTACACATTCATGTACACGCATATATTCACCCTCTGGGTTTTCTTCTATTTTCTTACTAGTTCTTGTTCTTACCTTTATCTCCATGGGGAAGTGGAACAGAATTCTTCCTCCATAAGCCATGCGTGTCGAAGAGGCCCTAAAATGCCTGGAAAAGGGGCTAGTAACCCCTTCTCCTGAATAAATTACTAAATGTAAAAGGAGAAACTTTCTTTTCCTTTTCCCACCCTCCTCGGTGGGAAACGGCTGACGTTAAAAAGAAAGAAAGTATGATAGGGGGGATAGGGGGCAATGTGGCAGATGTTGCAGGTGTATGGAATAGGAGGTAGGTTACTGAAAGCAGTGAAGAGCTTTTATGAGGATAGTGAGGCTCAGGTTAGAGTGTGTAGGAGAGAGGGAGATTATTTCTCGGTAAAAGTAGGCCTTAGACAGGGATGTGTGATGTCACCGTGGTTGTTCAATATATTTATAGATGGGGTTGAAAAGAGAAGTGAATGCGAGGGTCTTAAGAGGTGGGGTTAAAAGACAAAGAACAAATAAAAAAGTGGGAGTTGTAAATTGCTTTTTGCTGATGACACTGTGCTTTTGGGAGATTCTGAGAGGTTGCAGAGGTTGGTGGATGAATTTGGGTACAGTGGTACTCGAGTTACGAATTTTTGCGAGAATGCTGTTCAAGTGCCATTACCAAACGAATTTATCCCCATAAGAAATAATGTAAAATAGACTATCCTTTTACACCCCCCAAAAATATACCTACAAAAGCATTTAAAAATAAACTTACATAAAAGGGCTTTTGGGGACCATCGAAGAGGACCACTGTATGTAAAAGAAGAAAATTGAAAGTGTATAGGAAAGAGTAAGGGATGAGGATAACAAAAAGATTAGGTGACGAAAGATTGGATATCAGATTGGAGGGAGAGAGTATGGAGGAGGTGAATGTATTCAGATATTTAGAGTGGACATGTGCAGATGGGTCTATGGGATGAGGTGAATCAAAAATTGATGAGGGAAAAGGGGGAGTGGTTTCGGAGTTTGGAGAGAAAGAACTTTATCCATGGAAGTTAAGAGGGGGAAAGAGAGAGTATAGTTATACCAACACTTTATATGGGTGGAAGCATGAGGATGAATGTCGAACGAGGGAAGGCTGCAGGCAGTGGAGATGTCATGTCTGAGGTAATGTTGGTGTGAATATAATGCAGAGAATTGAGTTGGAAATTAGGAGGAGGTGCGGGATTACCAAAACTATTATCCAGAGGGCTGAGGAGGGGGTTTTTGAGGTGGTTCAGACAGAAGAAATGGAAAGAAACAGAATGACCTAGAGTGTATAAATCTGTAGTGGGGGGAAGGCGGGGTAGGGGTCGGGCCCAGGAAAGGTTGGAGGGAGGGGGGAAAAAAGGTTTTGTGTGTAGGGTTGATTTCCAGCAAGCATTTTCATTTGATAGGAGGAAGGAGACAAATGGTTTTTAATACTTGACGTGCTGTTGAAGTGTGAAAAGTAACATTTATGAAGGGGTTCAGGGAAACCCAGGCCGGACTTGAGTCCTGGAGATGGGAAGCCCGTGTCTGCACTCTGAAGGAGGGGGGGTTAATGTTGCAGTTTTATAACTGTAGTGAAAGCACCCTCTGGCAAGACAGTGATGGAGGAATATATAAAGTTTTTCTTTTTGCCACCCTACCTTGGGGGGAATCGGCCAATGTGTTAATAAAAAAAAAATTATTATCATAATGGGGAAGCGCTAAACCCATAGGATCTACAGAGCCTGTGGGGGGGGGGATGGAAGGTATTCAGGCTTAATTTAGGGAACTGGAGCACAGATACAACCCTAGATCAAGAGCCCCTCACCAGCGTCAGGGAACCTCCCTGAGGAAGCTCCAACCTGAATTTGGCTTGTATCCAGGAGAAAAATAGACCGAGCGACGGCTCATATCCTGAAATTTGCATGGTGGGGCACTCGTAAGCCGAGGTTCCACTGTAGTTAAGTGCATATGAACTCCTACTTAACAGTCTATGTATGAATCTCAAGTAGTCCTTAAACATTAGGATTAGTTTGACTGAAATACATTGCATACTCTTGGCATTCTTTGTGCCTAGCAATGTTTTATTACATGTAAACTACATTATTTTTGTAATCCACAATTAATTACATTGTACAGTAATACCCTGGTTTTCGTCCTTAATCCGTTCCAGAAGGTCGGCCAAAATCCGAAATGGACTAAAACCAAAAATATTTCCTTAAGAAATAATGTAAATCCAATTAATCCGTCCAGACACCCAAAAATATTAAAAAAAAATACATTTTATAGAGGATAACTATAGTTTTACATACAAAAAACAATGAGAAATAAATATAAATGACTAATTTTAATGATAAATGAACATATACCTTATTGAAGACTCTTGTTGGCATATGGAAGATGGCAAGGAGGGAGGGGGAGTTGAGGTTATTGTTTGAAGGGGAATCCCCTTCCATAAGGACTTCAGGTATCAAGTCCCTATCCGGGGTTACTTCCCATTTGTCTTTTACTGGCACTAGGACCAGCTTGAGAGTCATTGGACTCCTGTCGCTCAAAAAATTGTTCCAGAGAGCTCTGTTTCAGGCGTCTCTTTAAGATTTGCCTAAAATGGGACAAGGCATTGTCACGGGAACATGTCGCAGACACGGCCTACAACAGCTTTGTTAGGGTGATTTCCTCCACAAATGTTTGCCCCTTTCACTCCACTCTGCACAAATGTCCAATCTTTGAAGAAGGCACCTTCTTCCCTCTCTCTTCCTCCTCCTGTGAAGCAATTTCCTCAGCTGTGCTCTGTTGATGTTTCAGATGAAGGTCTTGCAGCTCTTCAGTGGTTAGCTCTTCACTGTGGTCCTCCACCAACTCTTCTACATCCTTGCCACACACATCCAACCCCATGGAATTCCCCAATGCCACAATACATTCCACAACAGGCGTAGGGTCAACAGGGTCAGCCTCAAACCCTTCAAAATCCTTCTCCGCCACTTTCATATTTTTCTATGATTTCTTTCTTTAATTCTATCGTGTTTCTACCTTCTTACTTTTTCTGGTGGCTTATTTAGGGGTTGCAAGCATAAAAACAATGGATTATTCAAATGTTTCGTATGAACGTGGGTGCGATGCTCACTTGCCGAGAAACAATGCCAGACTGACTCTGAATGAGTCTGGGAGGCTTTGTGTGCACGCGGCCACTGGGACAACATGTCCGTATGACTCCAAAACCGCGAAATCACAAAACCAAGGCTATATTTGACAAAAAAGTTGCCGATAACCAAAATTCATGAAAACTGAGGGTCCACTGTATTATTTTTTCTTTGTAGTCATGTATCATGTCAAAATAAAATCAATCCTACCATCTTTAAAACAATTACAGGCTTTGTTTACACTCACTTGGGAGGACGGTAGTACCCCGGGGTGGTTGCTGTCTACCAACCTACTACCTAGGATAGATTATTGGATTTGTTATGGGGATTATGGACTTGTTATGGGGCTATGGAACCCAGCATGTATTGTTGTAATTAAATAACATGAATACCAATTATATTGAATTAATCAGAAGTACTGCTTGGGTTGAGTTTAAAGGTTCCCGCCTTAAAAAATTAAGAGCTGGATTAAACTGATTTTCTCAATATAATAGGTTATATAAATAATACACATTTTATTAAGTAATAATTATAAGTTGCATGTCTCATTGTAATAACATAAGATATGTTGAGAGGATGTGCAAAGGATGTGTTTATGTTTGAGGGGGGGGAGCTTAGAGAGACTGTTGTTTTCCCACAATCCCTCCTGGGGAGAAGAACAATGGCTGCTGGAGTGAGCTGGTGTTGTAGGTGCTGATCTTATCTTGGCTTCAGGGCTGAATGAGTGCCCAAAAGGTAATGGGGAGGGTTGTAGATCGATGTTACTATGACATTCAGTGATCTTTAGTGTATCAAGACACTGGAGGGTTAAGAAATGTTGAGGAAAAGAGAGTTGAAGGTGGCAGCTGAGCCATGTGCTTTGGGAAAGGCTGATTATATGTTTAGGGGTGGGGACCTGTATATTATATGTATATATCTTAATATAGCTCTATTTTTATAATGTTGGTTTAAATAACCTTTGAGAGGAATGTGAAAGGACCAATAAGTTTCAGATGCAGCAGCTTAAACCTGAGTAAGTATCTTTTAGCCTATAAATGTCCTCCTTACCCTAAGACCTTGTAAGTAAATACCCTATGCTAGTACATGTAGAACCTTGATGATAAATATGGGAAAATAACATAACAGTATTTAACCCTTAAACTGTCCAAACGTAGATATATGTTCCGGTGCGTATGCCCGGACGTAGATCACGTTTTTTCAAATGCTTTTAACCTGCCACGATAAGCCTGAGTTGCCTAGAGATTAGAAAATGGGTCTGTGCACTCAGTGTGTGCAGTATTACAACATGTGGGAATGACAAACAAAATGCACTCTTCATTTTAAAGAAAAGAACAATTTATTTTTTTCTCAAAATATTCGGTCAGCTACACGTGAACGTATATCTACGTGTGGACAGTTTAAGGGTTAATGTAAACCAATGGTGTACATTCACAACATACTAAGTACAGTGGTACCTCGAATACGATATTTTTCGTTCGAGAATGCTGTTCAGGCCTTACCAAACGAATTTATCCCCATAAGGAATAATGTAAAATAGACTAGTCCTTTTACACCCCCAAAAAAATACTTACAAAATCATTTAAAAAAAAAAACTTACATAAAAGGGCGATTTTGGGACCATCGTAACTCGAGGTACCACTGTACACTGAACTGTGTACACACACTGTGTCATTTAAATACCTGGTGTACATACTCATGATATTAATAAGTAAACTTGAGTACAGAGTGAGTCAGTAAACACCGGGAGTAAATCATAACATATTAAGTACACTTTTTTCACACAGAGTTTCTGAGCTGATAATGCTTCTTGAGTGTTAAAGTGTTGTGGTAAACTCAGAGTATACTTTAATAACTGAAACAATAATGATGTATATATATTAAACAAGAAGAAGACAAAACAGACACAGACACACATACATATGAAGAGAGCAACAAACAATGGTGGACACACTAGCTTAGGTGGTCAGAAGGGCCCACATGCATAGAGCAAAGTTACTCATCAGGGGGGAAATTCAATCACAAGGAGATTGACTAGATAAACTTGTAGCCACATGAGGAACCAGAAGCATGGAGGGCTAAAATGCTGGAGGTGCTACTACAAAAACTTCATGAAGCAACATGTTAGGGCACAACCAGAGAGAGGAGAGGATGAACCAGCAAAGCGGGACCTCGTATTCACCTTGTGCAGTTCTGACTGTTAATGATGAGCTACTAACTACTTGGATAATGATAAAAAACTCACCCTCAATGTAGACAAAACCTACTACAATACTATTTGGAAATAGCTTTAACTATCCGACTTACCATACTGATAAAGGGTTTTCCCCCATTACAAGACACACTGAGGGCAAATTTTTAGGTCTTCACCTTGACTGCAACCTGAAATTCCATAACCACATCCAACACATAGCCAAGAAAGTCTCCAAAACAGTAGACATCCTCTCCAAGATACAGTACTATGTATGGCACTACCATACTATACCACTCCCTAATCTACCCTTCCCTCATCTATGGTTTTGTGCCTGGGGACTATGATGGCAATCATCTTAAACCATTATACTCTGCATATTAAGGCTTTCTGCATGCACACCTAAATGTCTTTCACCTTTCTACAAACATTGTATCATGCTGAAAAAAAGAATCTTAATCTTAATTAATAACCCAAAAAAAAGCTGCTGGGGGGATTATCACCCATTCTGTGTAGCCAACACGCCATCGTTCCTTCAAGAGTTTAAACTTACTAAATATATAAAATATGCACTCAATTACTGTGCCTATTATATATATTGAACATTAAACTCCAATAAAAACCCCTCCTCTCAAACTTCTCCTTAATAACTACGACAGAACAAAAGGCACAAAACTCTCTTCAATATTCCCTGTGTCTGCCTCACCTTATGCAAAAATGCAATGAACATGAATGGCCCCAAGATCGGGAATTCACAGAGACCAGCGAAAGGTCTGCCAATCAATTTAGAGCTATCATTAAAAATCACCTCATCTCCCTAACTTAATTACACCAACATTATGCTATATCTAATAAAACCAATTCATCTAGACCAAACAAACAAACTCATCTAACTATGTCCTGAAATCCTAGAGCCTGTGAGAAACTTAAAATTTTTACTAATTTTACTACCTCTATTTTTGTAGTGATACTCATAATATACCCCTCAACATTAGGATTAGTCTGCCTGAAATGCACATGCATACTGGTGGCTTTCTTTGTGTTGACAAATGTTTTATTACATGTAAACTACAATTTGTATACTGTACAAAGAAATAAAAATAATTGTTTATTTTGTTTATATACAGTGGACCCCGGATTACGTCATTATTTCATTCCAGAATGCTGCTCAAGTGCCTTTACCAAACGAATTTGTTCATAAGGAATAAAAGTAAATTAGATTAGTCCTTTTAGACCCCCAAAAAAACACTTACAAAAGCACTTACAAAAATACACTTACATAATTGTTCGAGTTTGGAGCAGTACGTAATCCGGGGTCCACTGTATTAGGAATATTATATGCAAAAGGCCCCCCGGCATTAGTGATCACGTGGTTCTGAGTATCAAATACATTGAGAGTTAACATTGGAAAGAGGAGCAGCATGAGAAGGAGGGAAAAAGCCAAACTTCAAAAAGGGGACTACACAGGCATGAGGCAATTTCCCGCACGAGGTGCAGTGGAGAAGATAACTGGAGAAAGACAGTAAAAAGAAATGATGGAATACGTGGGCCACAAAGTACAGGAAGAGGGGAGAAGCTCATACCCCAAAAGCAACAGAAACAATGGGAAGACCAGAATGAGCCCTTGGGTTCACCCAAAGGTGTAGAGAGGCCAAAGCTAATTGCACTAGAGCATAGAAAATATAGAGCAAAAAAGAACCGCATGCTAGGGGCTTTCTTTCTGCGTAACAATATTTTATTACATGTTAACTACATTTTCTAAACTGCACAAAGTTAACAGTGGTACAGTGGACCCCGACTTTCAACATTTCATTCCAGAATGCTGTCAAGTGCTGTTACCAAACGAATTTATTCCCATAAGGAATGATGTAAATTAGATTAGTCCATTTCAGACCCCCAAAAAAACACTTATAAAAGAACTTTCAATAATAAACTTACATAAAAGGGCGAGTTTGGGTGTTCAATAGCGAGGGTCCACTGTCCTCAGTCGAGCTTAATTCGTTCCAGATGGCTATTCAAGTGCCGATACCGAAGGAATTTTTTCCCATAAGAAATAATGAAAATTAGATTAATCCATTTCAGACCCCCAAAATACGCTTCAAAAGTCCCTACAAAAATACACTTACATAATTGTTCAAGTTGGGAGCTGCTCGTAAGTAGAGGTACCACTGTATTTTGTTTATTTGTTTAAAAAGGGGAAATCTCTCTTTTGATACAAAAATTTTACATTGTTTCAGTTAACAGACTAGTTTTCATGAGGAACTCTACTGAAAGCTTTCTTCAAACCCAAATGCAATCTACCCATCATCTCATTCTTGAATGATTTTATATCCCAAAAGTACATTAAGATAAAGAAAATTTGGGATAAAAACTAAACTGAGCAAACAACAGACAAAACAAATAACAGGTTGCCAGGGTGCAAAATCCTTGAATGGTCACAAGTATGCCTTTTAAGGGTTTATCCAGTAATTTGACAAAAATGTTTCAGTGAAAAGGACTGTAATTTTGGGCCTCCTTGCTCCCCTTTTTATAAAAATTGGAGCCAGCAGTAACAGCCTGTTGATCAGACCCTGATCACCTGGGGCCGGTCACAGCCCGGGGCCGCGGGGGCGTTGATCCCTAAAACCCCCTCCGGTATACTTCAGGTTGGGCTACTCTAAGTGCTTTTAACTACAAATATATAGTCATACCCAGACACAATTTCAAACATAAAATATAAGTAAAGATAAAATTACTATCAAAATGTTAGTTAACATATTTTTCTAAAAAACTGTTGGTGCCGTATAAAATGACACAGCCAGGGGGTAGACTTACATGTGAGAGAATGGGTCTGGGGGGTCAGTGTGCATAAAAAAATCCTGCAGATGTATGTAAAAGAAAAATAAAGGGTTTTTGGATTAAAAGCCTTTTGGGTATTTTTGATGGTATTTATGGTTGTTTTCTCATTTTTTTGGTCCATTTGATAGAATGGAAGATATATTACAAAAATAGAGAATTTGATTGTTTTAAGATGAAAAGTACCTTGAAGTTGAGCTCAAAGTAGAGGAAATGTTCGATTTTTCGGTTCAATATGTCCAACTGGCCAGTCTAATACGCAGTCACAAATGGGTTGACATTATTTATACAATTATACAATAATGCAGAAGTCTCAAACAGAAAACAATTTTTTTGTGAATAAAATTCAAAAGGGGCAAGAGTAATGTAAGAGGGGCCTGGAGATGTGACTAATGAACAGAGATAATGTTATTTTAGTGCCAGTGCCTCATTTTTTCTGGACCCTATTTTGAAATTGACATTTTTTTAAATTTGTGTGAAATTAAATTGCTAATTTCTGACCACTTTACGGGGAGTTGAAACGGTAAATGGGCGGTTTTTACTCAATCGATAGAACAAATGGAGTTCTAAAGAAATCGCAGAGTTTAGTCGACTGGAATAATGGAATTGGCTTAAAATAACGCACAAAGTGGGCGAAATCCCCAATGTGTATATATTGCAGAGACTGCTGACTCTTCAATAATGTAATTCCATACGTTTTCCATAAAATTTTTGTATTTTTCGTGTCATTACTTTCTATTTTGGTTATTCTCTATCATTTCATAAGAAAAAATAAAGTTTTTTTTTTTTAAATTCTTTAACTTTAAGATTGAGTTCAGGATCAGGGGTCTCGACAGTGAAAGGGTCAACTGCTTGAGGGTCCAGGTTCCCAACTGAAAAATGCCCAAAGGGGCAAAATTTTAAAAAAAAAAAAAATTTTTAAAATGGTAGAGAATATTTGAAAGGTAATAAAATAAAGTGTATGAAATTTCATGCAAAATTGCCAAAATTAAACTTTCACGAATTTTTTGGTGTCAGCAATATTTAATCATGGCATTTTGCCCAATTTGACTCCTATGTTAGGTAAATTACATTGTTCCACGCCAAATTCTTAGCTATTTTGTAGTATGCTTTATTTTAGATTGAGCACATGAAGCTGCCCAATCAACTATTTCAACTGCCCAATAAAGTGATAAAAAAATTTGGGAATTGGTCCAATTTCACACAAATTTCAAAAAATTCCACCAAAATATGGTCCAGAATAAAAATGCAGGTATTCCCGGCACTAAAATAACATTTCCCTTATTAGTTATGTTTCCAGGCTTTACAAATAATTATTTGATTTTTATTCAACAAAGAATTTTTTTTCACACCAAAAATAGAAGATGTACTGTTATGCAATATTGTAATAATTGAATAAATAATATCAGTACCTTTGTGAACGATATTAGACCCACCAGTTTTCGTGTATTGGGTGTGCGATGCGATTTGCTTACCCTTAATATTGGCAAAAATTAACATTTCTGCTACTTTGACCTTTATCAAAATCATCTCTATTTCTGTAATGTCTTCCATTCTATCAAATGAGAGTAAGAAACTGCAATTAAAATATTAAAACCATACAAAAAACACCGCAAAGCCACTGTTTTAACCAAAAAAACGTTGCAGTTTTTCATTTCCTGTGCTGCAGGTTTTTTTTTTTTAGGGGACAACAAAGACCATTCTTTCATACTGGCCCAAATTTACCACTCACAGCTTATTTGAGTGATCTGAGCCATGGTGTAGTACTAGACACTGACCCCGGGTTTCAAAGCTGTAGAACTATGGCATGGCCCCTCAAGATTTTAAATAAGCTAATATAATTTTAATTAAATTATTTAAAAATTGTTCAACAAACCGGCTGCATTCCACTGAGGGGGGTGGCCTAAAATGAAAAAAAAAGTTTCTTTTTAACTTTAGTAATGTATACAAGAGAAAGGGTTATACCCCCTTTGCTCCCGGCATTTTAGTCGCCTTTTGCAACATTCATGGATTATGGATGTAGAATTCTTTTCCAATTCCCCATGGAGATAAGAGGAAATAAACAAGAACAAGAACTAGTAAGAAAATAGAAAACCCAAAAGGGGAGGTGTAAAACAGTGGCCCCTCGGTTTCTGAAAATTTATTCAGAATGCTGTTTGAGTGCCAATCGAAGGAATTTGTTCCCATAAGGACAAATGTAAATTAGATTAGTCATTTCAGACCCCCAAAAATACACTTACAAAAGCACTACGAAAATACACTTACATAATTATTCGAGTTTGGAGGTGAACGAAAACCGAGGATCCACTGTATATATATGCTTGTACATGCATGTGTAGTGTGGCCTAAGTGTAAGTAGAAGTAGCAAGACAAACCTGAAATCTTGCATGTTTATGAAACAGAAAAAAGACACCTGCAAAAACCATCATGTAAAACATTTACAGGCTTCTGTTTTGCACTCACTTGGCAGGACAGTAGTACCTCCCTAGGTGGTTGCTGTCTACCAACCTACTACCTAGGAATTATTTAAATATGGCTAAATAAATGTGAATAGTACATTCATTTCAAAACTATTATTAATGGTGTGAAGCAGTGTAATGCACTGTCACTTCATTCATACCTGTTTTATTAATAAAGGGTATCTGGTTATTCTCTGCATGGGCTTCAGAAGAAAGGCTGTAAGAGTCAGTCCTTGAATGGCAGGATGTTCCTGGCACTGCTTCACTAGGTCTGCCCATGCACCTCCAGCAGCACACCTGATCAACCAACAAACATTAACAACAAAAGAACATTTACAAACACTGAAAACTGCATAAATAACAGAAAAAAATTCTGAAGAATAATAGATCATACCCTCCTGTATGATTACATGTGAAGCAAATCAACATAAATAAAAGATGAACGCATTTATAAAAACCTTTATATACTACAGTAGTGTGCAAATTAATTGAGACAAGAGTAAATTTTGTGATTGTCTCATGTCTTAGTCTCTAGCTTAATTAATGTAGTTTAGGTTCTTTACAGAAAAATTACTACAGGCTTCTGGTAACCATCCAGCTGTGATGTTATCCTGTTACTCTTGTCAGTGCCACAACAGCTGCTGTTCTGTAAGGATCTTCCTGTAAGTGTGCTCCATAAGGAATGTGGTTTCACAAAATTCTCCCTTCATTTCATGATTACTGCTGAAATTCATGATGGATGTAACACCTAAGAAGCATGCAAGTATTGTAGTGCTTAGAAAACATGCTGATTTGAGTATCAGATCACTGAAAACTTGAGCTTAGTTGGATTCTGAAGAGAGCTGATGACACTGTTGACTGTGGACTGCTGTGTCAAGGAAGATGTGGAAGACAACGCAAGACAACACCTAAGAAAATCAGCAAAGATCTACAGAGAGATTTAACTCCTTGAAGTTGGCAGAACTGCCAGAAAGCTGGTAAAGAAACAATTATTGGCCAATACTGTGATGAAAAAACAGCTGCAGTGGGCATTTGGAATTCATTACCTGTCATTGCCAAAGAAACCCTGCCTGTACCCCAATTCAAAATGATGCTAAAAACCACCTTCTCACCCAAACCTAAATGCTCAATATCAAACATTCCAACAAAGTAGAATAATCACTTAAGTGTAAAAACTTACTAATCACTTAAATGTAAAAAACCCGTTATGAATAATACATACTAAGCTAACTGTTTCCATAACATTTACATTATAATGACCATGTAAACTGTAACTGCAATGCAATTAATTGTTTTAAATGTTATCTCACTCAATTAGTTGTACTGCTACAATTAATTGATATGTCCAACTTATATTCAAAGTTTATAACTTAGATACACAATTATACTTATTTTATAAATTATCAACCATAACTTTTTACCATGTAGTCTACAATTAAGTAGTCCTAAGAATGCCCGCAATGCACAGCATATTAGGGGCTTTTGGCATGTACATCTCATCAATACCTATGTATCTTGTCTACCCAACCATGTATCACTGTACCATGTCTCAATAAAGTATTATTATTATTATTATTATTATTCAATCATAAGGGATGGATGACAGATGAATGGAGAAAAGTTATTTTCAGATGAGGCACCACGAAAGCAAAGACTCGGCAGGCGATGTAACATCCCCCAATGAAAAGCAGGGGTGCCACTAGCATGTTGAGGGACAACACAATAAGTGTCAGGGGCCCAAGATTGTTCAACTGCCTCCCAACATACATAAGGGGGATTACCAACAAACCCCTGGCTGTCTTCAGCAGGCACTGGACAGGCACCTAAAGTCGGTACCTGGCCAGCCAGGCTGTGGTTCATACGTTGGACTGTGTGCGGCCAGCAGTAACAGCCTGGTTGATCAGGCTCTGGTCCAACATGAGGCCTGGTCACAGACCGGGCCGCGGGGGCGTTGACCCCTGGAATTCTCTCCAGGTAAACATTTTGAAGCACATGGGTACAGATAAGTGGAAGTGAGACTGGGAAGGAGAACCCCAGAATGGATGCATTCAGCAAGTGCCAAAAAACCAAACTAGGATGTTTTGAGGTATTTTTACTGCTAAAGGCCCAAGATTGCTTGTTATTATTGAGGGAATGATGAACAGTGACAAATACAATTCAATCCTGGCAACTCATTTGCTTCCCATTGTGGATAGAGACTTTCCTGATGGAGAAGACATTTTCAGCAGGAATTTGTTCCATGCTACACTTTCAGAAAAATGCTGATATTCTTTGAAGAGAGTGGGCTGAGCATTCTAAATTAGGCTGGAAACTCTCCTGATCTCAAACTAATTGATAATCTATGGGCAATAACCAAACACAGGATAGCAAAACAGGACTATTTAACTGTGGAGAAACTAACCACCCCGTTATTAGGACCTGGTACCACGACGATGAAGAACTTGCCAAAATGTGTTTGACAATGGTTGATTCTATGCTGCAGTGTGTAGCAATATTTATAAAGGCAAAGGGCAGTCATATCTCTTATTAAATGAATTATCTGTCATCAATGCCATGAATTTTTCAAATAAACATTAATTTTCCAAATACAGTAGAGCGTCATTTAGCACAGTAGTTACATTCCTGAAAACGTTGTGTTAGATAATTAAAAGAACTTATAGGAAAAATAGGGTTACGTTCTTGGGAGTCCCCAAAAAGCCAAACAAGTTTTTTTAGACCAACAGATCTTGCAAAATTGAAGGTGAATATGTAATTGTAGTTCATTGTCGTGATATATTACTGCTTAAGACTACAAATGCAATAGAAATAATAGTATTTCTTACCTTAAATTGTGGGTAATGATGTTTGTGGATGGTTGTGAAGAGTGGATATGGATGGTGGCCCTACTGGGCGGGTGGATAGTTGTTGGTTGTCGGAAGAAGTGGTGGTAGAGG
>WNWK01035731.1:0-19591 GCA_009830355.1 Cherax destructor | reverse complement strand
TTTGTTTCCCATAGTCTGGCTGGTCTGTGTCTTCTTGTTCCATTTACAAGATGTGCCTGGCAGTATGCGTTGTAGCATTTTCTTTCATGAAGTGACGAGTGACACATTTCGGGGTGAAATAAGTTACAGAAGGAGAGTTGTCATGTGGGTGCGGCATTTTTGGGATGGTCAAAGGTGCATGTCCCACCTATTTTACCAGATATACCATGACTGCAGATACCCAAGGCATGGAATTTGCATAGATTGGAGTTCTGTTTACTGGGATTTATTGAAGCTGCGTTTGCTGGTGGTCATTTTTTCTGTTTCCTCTCTTACCGCCCCTGTATGGACATCAGTGCTTCCACCAGGTTTTGCTGGTAGTGTGTCAATACTATTCCCTGAGGCATCATTCATTTTTGTTCCATCTCCAGCAGTATCGCTATTTTGTAGCTCTATAAATTGAATTGCGTTGCCTTTACTTGTTTCATCGCCAGGGCCAATATCTTTTTTGGTTCACTGTCCTCAGGACAACACTAGCACCTCAGAGCACTGTCCTCCAGAACAACACTAGCACCCTCAGGAGCACTTTCCTCCAGGACAACACTAGCACCTCAGGAGCACTGTCCTCCAGAACAACACTAGCACCCTCAGGAGCACTTTCCTCCAGGACAACACTAGCACCTCAGGAGCACTGTCCTCCAGGACAACACTAGCACCTCAGGAGCACTGTCCTCCAGGACAACACTAGCACCTCAGGAGCACTGTCCTCCAGAACAACACTAGCACCCTCAGGAGCACTTTCCTCCAGGACAACATAGCACCTCAGGAGCACTGTCCTCCAGGACAACACTAGCACCCTTAGAGCACTGTCCTCCAGGACAACACTAGCACCCTCAGGAGCACTGTCCTCCAGGACAACACTAGCACCCTCAGGAGCACTGTCTTCCAAGACAGCCCCATCCAACCCACCCATTTTATTTTCCCAGCTGTCATACCAGGCTGACATGTCTTGCATGAAGGATCTTTTATTGGTGTTCTTGTCTTTTAAAAATGATGTAATTTTCTCATACAGGTGTATCTCGTTTGGGCAGACCCAAAAACATTTCTCTGATTTTATATCAGATGTGGTCGCTGGTTTAAAATCCCTGCACTCCCCAAGGGTAGGCTTCGTATATAAAAGATTATATATATATATATATATATATATATATATATATATATATATATATATATATATATATATATATATATATATATATATATATATATAATTTTTCAGCAAGTCGGCCGTCTCCCACCGAGGCAGGGTGACCCAAAAAGAATGAAACCCCAAAAGAAAATACTTTCATCATCATTCAACACTTTCACCACACTCATACATAATCACTGTCTTTGCAGAGGCGCTCAGATACGACAGCTGAAATAGTCCCTCCCAGCTGTCACTATCTCAGACCCCTCCTTTAAAGTGCACGCATTGTACTTCCATTTCCAGGACTCAAGTCCAACTAAATCAATTAACTGGTTTCCCTGAATCCCTTCACAAAATGTTACCCTGTTCACACTCCAACAGATCGTCAGGTCCCAAAACCATTCGTCTCCATTCACTCCTATTTAACACGCTCACACATGCTTGCTGGAAGTCCAAGCCCTCGCCCACAAAACCTCCTTTACCCTCCTTCCAACCTTTTCTAGGACGATCCCTACCCCGCCTCCCTTCCCCTACAGATTTATACGCTCTCCAAGTCATTCTACGTTGAGCCATTCTCTCTAAATGACCAAACCACCTCAACAACCCCTCTTCAGCCCTCTGACAAATACTTTTAGTAACTCCACACCTTCTCCTAATTTCCACATTCCGAATTTTCTGCATAATATTTACACCACACATTGCCCTTAGACAGGACATCTACACTGCCTCCAGCCTCCTCCTCGCTGCAGCATTTGCAACCCATGCTTCACACCCATATAAGAGTGTTGGTACCACTATACTTTCGTACATTCCCCTTCTTTGCCTCCATGGATAACGTGTTTTGTCTCCACAGATACCAACGCACCATCACCTTTTTCCTTCATCAATTCTATGGTTAACCTCATCCTTCATAAACCCATCCGCTGACACGTCAACTCCCAAATATCTGAAAACATTTACTTCTTCCATAATCCCTCTCTCCAATGTGATATCCAATTTTTCTATATTTAAATCGTTTGATACCCTCATCACCTTACTCTTATCTATGTTCACTTTCAACTTTCTACCTTTACAAACTCTCCCAAACTCGTCCACTAACCTTTGCAACTTTTCTTTAGAATCTTCCCATAAGACAGTATCATCAGCACAAAGTAACTGTGTCAACTCCCATTTTGCATTTAATTAACCATAATTCAATCCCACCCCTCTCCCCAACACCCTAGCATTTACTTTTTACAACCCCATCTATAAATATATTAAACAACCATTGTGACATTACACATCCCTGTCTAAGACTTACTTTTACCGGGAAGTAACCCTTCCTCCTACACACCCTAACCTGAGCCTCACTATCCTCATAAAAACTCTTTACAGCCTTAGTAACTTACTACCTATTCCATACACTTGCAACATTTGCCACATTGCTCCCCTATCCACTTCTATCATATGCCTTTTCTAAATCCATAAATGCAATGAAAACTTCTCTACCTTTATCTAAATACTGTTCACATATATGTTTCACTGTAAACACTTGATCTACACATCCCTACCACTCTAAAGCCTCCCCGCCCCATCTGCAATCCTACTTCTGTCTTACCTCTAATTCTTTCAATAATAACTCTGCCATTTCCTTTACCTGGTATACTCAAAACTTATTCCCCTATAATTTTTACACTCTTTTTATCCCCTTCCTTTATATAAAGGAACTATCATGTTCTGCCAATCCCTAGGTACCTTCCCTCTTTTCTACATTTATTAAACAAAAATACCAATTACTCGAGCACTATATCCCCCTGCTTTTAACATTTCTGTCATGATCCCGTCAGTTCCAGCTGCTTTACCCCCTTTCATTCTACGTAATGCTTCATGCACCTCCCCACACTCACATCCTGCTCTTCTTCACTCTAAACGATGTTGTACTCCGTGGCCAGTACATGAAATTACCGCCTCCTTTTTCATCGACATTTAAAGTTCCTCAAAATATTCCGCCATCTACCCAATACCTCCAGCTCCCATCTACTAACTCCCCTACTCTGTTATTAACTGACAAATCCATTCGTTCCCTAGGCTTTCTTACCTTGTTTATCTCACTCCAAAAATTTTTCTTGTTTTCAGCAAAATTTCTTGACAGAGCCTCTCCCATTCTTTCATCCGCTCTTCTTTTGCACTCTCTCACCACTCTCTTCACCTTTCTTTTACTCTCCATATACTCTGCTCTTCTATTAACACTTCTGTTTTGTAAAAACCTCTCATAAGCTACCTTTTTCTCTTTTATCACACCCTTTACTTCTTCATTCCACCACTCACTCCTCTTTCCCCCTGTACCCACCCTCCTATAGCCACAAACTTCTGCCCCACATTCTAATACTGCATTTTTAAAACTATCCCAACTCTCTTCAACCCCCCCCACTACTCCTACTTGCACTAGCCCACCTTTCTACCAATAGTTGCTTATATCTCACCCTAACTTCCTCCTCCCTTAGTTTATACACTTTACCTCTCTCTTACTTGCTGTTGCCATTTTCTTTTTGTCCCATCTACCTTTTACTCTAACTGTAGCTACAACCAAATAATGATCTGATATATCCGTTGCTTCTCTATAAACATGTACATCCTGAAGCCTACCCATCAACCTCTTATCCACCAATACATAATCCAACAAACTACTTTCCTTACGTGCTATATCATACCTTGTATATTTATTTATCCTCTTTTTCATAAAATATGTATTACTTATTACCAAACCTCTTTCTACACAGCTCAATTAATGGTTCCCCATTTACATTTACATATATATATATATATATATATATATATATATATATATATATATATATATATATATATATATATATATATATTTTTTTTTTTTTTATTAACACATCGGCCGATTCCCACCAAGGCAGGGTGGCCCGAAAAGAAAAACTTTCATCATCATCCACTCCATCACTGTCTTGCCAGAAGGGTGCTTTACACTACAGTTATAAACTGCAACATTAACACCTCCTTCAGAGTGCCGGCACTGTACTTCCATCTCCAGAACTCAAGTCCGGCCTGCCGGTTTCCTGAATCCTTCATAAATGTTACTTTGCTCACACTCCAACAGCACGTCAAGTATTAAAACCATATGCCTCCATTCACTCCTATCAAATACGCTCACACATGCTTGCTGGAAGTCCAAGCCCTCGCACACAAACTTCCTTTACCCCCTCCTCCAACCTTTCCTAGGCCGACCCCTACCCCGCCTTCCCTCCACTACAGATTTATACACTCTCGAAGTCACTCTGTCTCGTTCCATTCTCTCTACATGTCCAAACCACCTCAACAAACCCTCCTCAGCTCTCTGGACAATCGTTTTGGTAATCCCGCACCTCCTCCTAATTCCAAACTCCGAATTCTCTGCATTATATTCACACCACACATTGACCTCAGACATGACATCTCCACTGCCTCCAGCCTTCTCCTCGTTGCAACATTCATCACCCATGCTTCACACCCATATAAGAGCGTTGGTATAACTATACTCTCATACATTCCTCTTTACTTCCATGGACAAGGTTCTTTGTCTCACAGACTCAAGTGCTCCACTCACCCTTTTCCCTCATCAATTCTATGATTCACCTCATCCTTCATAGACCCATCCGCCGACATGTCCACTCCCAAATATCTGAATACATTCACCTCCTCCATACTCTCTCCCTCCAATCTGATATCCAATCTTTCGTCACCTATTCTTTTGTTATCCTCATCACCTTACTCTTTCCTATATTCACTTTCAATTTTCTTCTTTTACACCCTACCAAATTCATCCACCAACCTCTGCAACTTCTCTTCAGAATCTCCCAAAAGCACAGTGTCATCAGCAAAAGCAACTGTGACAACTCATACTTTGTATTTGCTTCTTTATCTTTTAGCCCAACACCTCTTGCCAAGACCTCGCATTCACTTCTCTTACAACCCATCTATAAATATATTGAACAACCACGGTGACATCACACATCCTTGTCTAAGGCCCACTTTTACTGGGAAATAGTCCCTTCCCTCCTACACACTCTAACCTGAGCCTCACTATCCTCATAAAACTCTTCACTGCTTTCAGTAACCTTCCTCCTATTCCATACACCTGCAACATCTGCCACATTGCCCCCTATCTACCCTATCATACGCCTTTTCCAAATCCATAAATGCCACAAAAAAATCTTTACCCTTATCCAAATACTGTTCACCTATATGTTTCACTGTAAACACTTGGTCTACACACCCCTACCTTTCCTAAAGCCCCCTTGTTCATCTGCTATCCTGCTTTCTGTTTTACTCTTAATTCTTTCAATAATAACTCTACCATACACTTTACCAGGTACACTCAACAGACTTATTCCCCTATAATTTTTGCACTCTTTTGTCCCCTTTTTTCTTTATACAAAGGAACAATACACGCTCTCTGCCAATCCTAGGTACCTTACCCTCTTCCATACATTTATTAAATAATAGCACCAACCACTCCAAAATTATATCCCCACCTGCTTTTAACATTTCTATCTTTATCCCATCAATCCCAGCTGCCTTACCCCCTTTCATTCTACCCACTTCCTCACGAACTTCCCTACACCCACAACTGGCTCTTCCACACTCCTACAAGATGTTATTCCTCCTTGCCCTACACACGAAATCACAGCTTCCCTGTCTTCATCAACATTTAACAAATCCTCAAAATATTCTCTCCATCTTCCCGATACCTCTAACTCTCCATTTAATAACTCTCTTCTCCTATTTTTAACTGTCAAATCCATTTGTTCTCTAGGCTTCCTCAACTTATTAATCTCATTCCAAAACTTTTTCTTATTTTCAACAAAATTTGCTGATAACATCTCACCCACTCTCTCATCTGCTCTCTTTTTACATTGCTTCACCACTCTTTTAACCTCTCTTTTTCTCTCCATATACTCTTCCCTCCATGTATCAATAACAACACTGCGACTATCCGAGGATTCGAACCCATGTCGTTTTGGCCCTGCCTCGTGGTGAGCAAAAATCACATGGCACCTAAGCCCACTGGACCACACAATCCTACAAAAACCAAGCACCCAGCCAAGCTAGGTGTGTTACTCTTGGTCCAAGGACATACAGTGGTGTGGGTGACTCTAAGCTAATTTCATTCTTATCCCCGTTTGGTGTACTAGCCTCCACAAGCAGTATATATAGAATGTAACCACGAATGAGTGGTATTTAATCAATAAGAATACTGCAACTAGGCGGGATATTGAACCCGTGTTGTTTTAGACCGTCTCATGGTGAGCAAAAATTCAGGATGTTCTAACCCACTGGACCATCCAATCCTACAAAGATCATGCACCCAGCATAGCTAGGTGTTTTACTGTGATCTAAGGACATTGAATGGTGTGGGTGCCTCTTAGTTAATTTCATTCTACTCCCCATTTGATGTACTTGGTTCTTATAGGATTGCATGGTCCTGTGGGTTAGAGCGTCATGGGTTTTCGCTCACCATGAGGCGGGCCAAAACAACATGGGTTCGAGTCCTTGGCTAGTCGTAGTGTTGTTATTGATCAATACCACTTGTTCGTGGTCACAATATTATAAAATATTGGTCGTTGAGGCTACTACACCAAACAGGGAGGAGAATGACATTAGCTCAGAGGCACCCACACCACCGTATGTTCTCGGACCAAGGGTAATACACCTAGCTTGGCTGGGTGCTTGGTTCTTGTAGGATTGTATTGTCCTGAACACATCGATTCCAGGCTGAGGGACTGATTACCTAAAAGTCCTCCTCTCCTTACACCTTTTGCTTTGTATTGGACTGATGAAGCCACTGTGTGGCGAAACGTTTCTTTAATAAAGATTCCCATATGTTGCATAAATGTCTCAATCTTCAATTTTGAAGTTTGTGCATTATGTAACTTGTATGTAGCAAGTCAACAATACTCAGTATATCCACATTTCCAATTATATTAAAAAAAATAAACTCTCGTTTTGGCTTTATTTTGATTTCGTATTTATAACCTGAGTAAGAACATTAATGCAAAACACATTTTTTTTCTTCATTTAAAACTTATCATTTTATATAACTATCATTAGATTAACTAAATTCCACTACATCCTTGTAGATCACTTTGCAAAGAATAACAATCGAAAGTAAGTTTTTAATAATGAAAGTACATGCACGTCTAAGTGCAAGGAATTCTCTAAACAATTTAGTTTGGTGGAAGAAGTCCTGTTATTTATGAACCTCCTCTGTTAAAATTGGATCCCTGGATACGTTTGACAAAGACTACAATACAGTCTGATAACATACTGTATAGAGTGCTAGTACATGATAACGTACTGTATAGAGTGCTAGTACATGATCACGTACTGTATAGAGTGCTAGAACATGATAACGTACTGTATAGAGTGCTAGTACATGATCACGTACTGTATAATGCTAGTACATGATAACGTACTGTATAGAGTGCTAGTACATGATAACGTACTGTATAGAGTGCTAGTACATGATAACATACTATATAGAGTGCTAGGACATGATAACGTACTGTATAGAGTGCTAGTACATGATCACGTACTGTATAGAGTGCTAGTACATGCTAACGTACTGTATAGAGTGCTAGTATATGTTGCTGTGTTACTCTGGAAGGTTTATCGTTGTTAATACACAAATGTATGTAGGTAATTAATTTGTTTACGGGCAACCAGTTGAAGCACTCGTTGATGAGAATTTCATAATTGTTAATGGGTCGCATATGGTGAAAAATTTCTTACTTTTTTGCAAAAGTATGTTAAATAATTTTTAATTGGAAATTTGATAAAAAAAATAACTTAACCTCTTGACTTCTTTTACTCATGAACACAAATTATGATTATCATATATTTTCTTTACTAATAATATCAAAGGATACAAACACTAACTATAGCTCTTTCTTAACTTCAGCTGTAGTAGCTGGATTGGGAGCAATATGCATGGGCCTAGTGGTGGAGAAACTGGGAAACCTCTTCCACGTCACTAGCATTTTTCTCTCAGCCATTACTGGGCCTCTAAGCGGCACCTTCGTTACGGGTATCTGTGCACCCTGGGTAAATGCCAAGGTAAATATTAGTCACTGGATTTCGTTGTCATATATTTAAATACACACACACACACACTCCACACACACACACACACACACACACACACACACACACACACACACACACACTCACACACACACACAGCCCCCGGTGGCCTAGTGGGTAAAGCTCTTGCTTGACGCACGGAGGGGCCGGGTTCAATACCCGGTGGGGCAGAAACATTTCGAAGTGTTTCCTTACATACACATACACACACACATATATACAACAGGCCTAGTGTCTAATTGACATGTGCCTAGGACAAAATGGTAACTAACACACACGGTTTATACCCAAAGGTAAAAGATTAAATGTGAAGGCCAGAAAGAGCCCCTGGTTTACCCAAAGGTGCAGGGAGGCAAAGACTCAGTGTCAGAGAATGGAAAAAGTACAGAAGGCAAAGAACCTAAGTAAACAAAGAGATTAGTAGAAGAGCTAGAAACGAGTACGCACAGGTACGGAGGGAGGCCCAGAAACAGTACGAAAATGACATAGCATCGAAAGTCAAGTCTGACCCGAAACTGATGTACAGTCACATCAGAAGGAAGACAACAGTCAAGGACCAGGTGATAAGGCTGAGGAGAGAAGATGGGGAACTCACAAGTAATGATCAAGAGGTATGTGAGGAGCTCAACTCGAGGTTTAAGGAAGTATTCACAGTGGAGGCAGGAAGGCAGCTGGGTAGACAAGTATCAAGTGCTGGAGGGCATACACACAACTGAGGAGGAGGTGAAGCAGTTACTCAGTGACCTTGATACCTCAAAGGCGATGGGTCCGGAAAATATCTCCCCGTGGGTCCTTCGGGAAGGAGCTGAGGTATGAAAAAAGGCCAACGTGGTCCCCATCTTTAAAAAAAGGAGGAAAAGAGGCAATAAACTATAGACCGGTGTCACTTACGTGTATAGTGTGCAAAATCTTGGAGAAAATCATCAGGAAAAGAATGGTGGAGCATCTGGAGCTGAACAGGATAATCAACGCCAGACAGCACGGATTCAGGGAAGGCAAATCCTGTGTAACAACCTCCTGGAGTTCTATGATAAAGTAACAGAGGTAAGACAAGAGAGAGAAGGGTGGGTTGATTGCATTTTCCTGGACTGCAGGAAGGCCTTCGACACAGTTCCTCATATGAGATTAGTAAAGAAGTTGGAAGAACAAGCATGTATAACAGGAAAGGCACTGGAATGGATCAGGGAATACCTCACAGGGAGGCAACAACGGGTCATGGTGCGTGATGAGGTATCACAGTGGGCGCCTGTGACGAGCGGTGTACCGCAGGGATCAGTCCTAGGACCAGTTCTATTCTTGGTATATGTGAATGACATGATGGACGGGATAGACCCAAAAGTGTCTCTGTACTCCAAGATGTACTCTTAACCCTTGGAACAGCATATGGCACACTACCAGAGTGCATATACCGTCGTATATACTGATGCTTCACTGGCGAATATTCCACTTCACTCTTGCTACTGTAACTGTTTTGAAGAGCTTGGAGATCATATTCACTATCACTATCATCACCATTGTTCACATCTGAGTCCTGGATATGGGTAAATAAGAGTTTCCTCCTTCGTTCTGGTACAACTGAACGTGAACAAGACGCCACAGCACCAGACGCGGAAGGTTGAGGGTCATCTGGGTTTTCCTCACTATTACCGGTATTATGTTCATTAGTTTCGGTCACAACCTCCTCAAAACCTTGAAAGTCACCTTCATTGACACCCACATCTGTATTAGAACTGTCATTGGGGAACAAAAGTGTCCCAATTCGCTGAGGAGTAAGGTGTTTCTTGCTGCGAGGCATGGTGGACAAGGTGTACTGAAATGACGTTCCCACAATGCACCACTGGGTGCCCGATTTTTTCCTACCATGCACACTGATCATGCAGATCCATTCTCTCACCTCTAAGCCTACTAGCCATTTCCCGTTTAATTTGAGGCCGCTAGAATTTACGCATGCGGCCAGCAGTAACAGCCTGGTTGATCAGGCTCTGGTCCAACATGAGGCCTGGTCACAGACCGGGCCGCGGGGGCGTTGACTCCTGGAATTCTCTCCAGGTAAACTCTCTCCAGGTACAGCACCTACCCTGGCACGTAAAACGTACTAGTAAGGCACCGACCCTGAAAGGGTCGGTGCCGTATTTATTATTTATTGTGTATTGTGTATTTATTATTTATTGTGTATTCATTTTGATATTAGTTATATCTTAGTGACAATTTGTTTTCTATAGCAGAGTTTTATTTGATCGTTACTTTCTCAAACAAGTTAGTTGATGTGCGTGATCTCTACATTGGTTAAGTATCCCTTTAAATATGCAGTAGAATGACGTTTTCTTTATAAAGTTAATATATGTTGCTGCACAGTGGCAGACCATTCTGGAAAAATATCCTGACTTTGCTCCCTGTAAATAAAGCATTGCCACGTGTGTGTGTGTGTATGTGTGTGTGTATGTATATATGTATGTGTATGTGTATGTGTGTATGTATATACATGTATGTGTGTATGTGTGTGTGTGTGTGTGTATATGTATATGTGTGCGTGTGTGGCCCAACAATTAAAATTTGCACCAATAACTCATTACAGTTGTGGCTGGGTGTAGACTAATAGATTGCTCATTGAATTATAATTTGTTCATGATTGCAACCATGTACAGACGTAAGTAAATTTACTTACATAATTCATTACCTTGTAACTAGTGAATTCATTACCATTGTACCTTGTTCAGCTATCAAAACTTTGGGGCCCAGTCTCTGGACCCTATATATACCTTTGTAATCTGCAAATACCTTTGTAACTTGTCATGATTGTGACCATCTGAGTTCATTACCTTTGTAACTTGCTCAGCTATCAAACTTTGGGGTCCAGTCCCTGGACCCATTATGTACCTCTGTAATCTTTTGACTACCGCCCACACCATGGGTATGGGGTGCATAATAAAGATATCAAACTAACTAAACATTGAGGACATGCCAGAAATAATAATAATACAGTGGTACCTCTACTTACGAGCAAAATTCGTTCCAGACGGCTATTCAAGTGCCGATACCGAAGGAATTTTTTCCCATAAGAAATAATGAAAATTAGGTTAATCCATTTCAGACCCCCAAAAATACACTTACAAAAGCACCTACAAAAATACACTTACATAATTGTTCGAGTTGGGAGCTGCTCGTAAGTAGAGGTACCACTGTATCTTTATTTACTACAAGTACATGTACAAGGTATACAGGCCTAGCTGACATCAATGACATACTGCTATATAGAAAGCCGTTATGCTGAGCATTTCTGGCAAATTAGGTCAGTTGTGTCCCAGGATGCGACCCACACCAGTCCACTAACACCCAGGTACCCATTTTAGACTGATGGGTGAACAGGGACAACAGGTGTCTTATGGAAACACATCCCTAATGTTTTCCAGCCGTACCGGAGGGGATTCGATCCCTGGACCTCAGTGTGTGAGCTGAGTGCTCTAAACGTTCCCAGTAATTTAGTAGCCTGCTGAATTTGGACGTGAAGTGAAAGTTCTCTGTACATTCTCTAGGTCTGCAATTTAGCTCGCCTTAAAAGGGACTGTGTCGATAACATTCCGTCGTAGAGAGAACAAGTGACTTGATGAGAATCATCATTGTCTTGTCATTGTTTTGGAGGTTCTCATATTGATAGTGACATTTAAAAGTGATAGTGACATTTAAAAGTGATAGTGACATTTAAAAGTGATAGTGACATTTAAAAGTGATAGTGACATTTAAAAGTGATAGTGACATTTAAAAGTGATAGTGATATTTAAAAGTGAGACACTCTGGCATCACATTATTTTTTCGCTTTATTGATTGGTTACAGTCGTAGAGTTGGTTCTAGATTTTATAACTTGTCCTCATTACACAAATAACTATTTACAGAGTCATAGTGTGACTTTGTAAATGGTCCAAGACGGACCGAAACGTCGTCGTAAGCTTCTGTCTTCTATGTGCGGATTGCTTGTGTATCGTTCCAGTCACGGTATTGTGCCTTTTTGTTCTCATTGTTTTCTGTGGACCACTGGAAGGAAGATTTTATCTATATCCGGCTGCAAATTTGTAGTGTCCTCAATTGATGCCATTTCTCTTGACTGAACTTTGTTTACTATTGTTCTTTGAGTTCCATTTGTTAGAAAGATAAATATTCATTTGCCAGGTGTACACTTCTAATGAAATAAAGTTAATCTTCTTGAAACACTGGATGGTATCAATGGCTGTTTAGTTTTTTCTTTGTTTTTCCTTGCTTCGGTAGATTAAGTTATCACTTAGTATTAACCTAACAAAGGATAATAACAACAGAGAAACTCGACCATAAGCAATTCGCATATAAACTGAGAATTTTCTCCAAAGTACCTGAGGGTCTGCCTTCCTGGAGTCGATTTCGGGTGTCACACGGCCCCCTCAACATGGTCCCGGACCTGGCTGTTGATGCTAGCACTACGCAGTCCAGTGTGTACACCATAGCCCGATTAATCAAGAACTGACTTTAGGAACATATTAAGTTCCCTCTTGAAGACCGCCAGTGTTTGAAAATTTCCTTAAGCATGAAGGGAGTATATTGAAAAATTTGGGTACTTTTACACATTTAATTTTCTCTTAGTGTTCATCACTCCTGCATTTTACTGAAGCATTTTATACCATCCACAATTAATCTTGCTTTCACAGAGTAATTTTCAGTTTGCAAGTTTAAAAGCAATTTCCAGGTATAGATTATGATATATCTTTCTAGCCTGTGTTCCAAGTTGTACAGTTCAAGGGACTCCCAGTAGTCCACATGATTGGATGAAGGTTCTCTTAAGTTTTCTAGTTCTGCAGTTTGTCCTGTCTTGAAGGGGGCTATGAGTATGCGGCAATATTTCAACCTAGAAAGAACGAGTGACTTAAGAGAATAATCACTGCCTCGATATTTCTTGTTTTAAATGTTCTAGTTATCCAGTCTCTTAATGTTTTTTCGAGGTTACTATAAAAACTTTGTGATGCATGAATGTGTGATCTGATACTGTCACTCCCACAATGAATTTTCCCTTTAGTGAATGATTTGAGTTTATCCGGTACTCCATTTCAGTTTTTAATTCCTTCCATAGCAAAGTAACTAACATTTCGGGTTGTTGTCTGTAGTCCACTGGAAGACTATATCTGCTTGAAGGTTCGCTGTGTCCTCGACGGACATCACTCTCATACAGATTCGAGTATCGTCAGAAAAGGATGTTACGGTGCTATGATTTATGTCCCTCTCCACAGTATGTAGGTAAAGAGCACTGACAAAGGATAGCTTAGTGTTGGTTGCCTATGCAGAGTGGCAGTAGCTTGGTTTTACTCGCCGACATGTCTGTCCCATCACTGGCTAGTGGTGGGTTGGCATTACTCGACTCCTTGTCTGCCTGAGCACAGGCTGGTAATGGTTTAGTATTGTGGACACGTGTCTTTGAAGACTGGCTGGTGCTAGGTTGGTATCTCTTGTGGATTCCTTAAAAACAAACAAACACTCACACACACTGATGGAATACGTAGGGGCAAAGTGCAAGGAGGCAGAGGAACGATTTATACCCAGAGGAAAAAGATTAAACGGGAAGGCCAGAAAGAGCCCCTGGTTTACCCAAAGGTGCAGGGAGGCAAAGACCAAGAGTGTCAGAGAATGGAAAAGGTACAGAAGGCAAAGAACCAAAGTAAACAAAGAGATTAGTAGAAGAGCTAGAAACGAGTATGCACAGGTACGGAGGGAAGCCCAGAAACAGTACGAAAATGACATAGCATCGAAAGTTAAGTCCGACCCGAAACTGATGTACAGTCACATCAGAAGGAAGACAACAGTTAAAGACCAGGTGATAAGGCTGAGGAGAGAAGATGGGGAACTCACAAGTAACGATCAAGAGGTATGTGAGGAGCTCAACTTGAGGTTTAAGGAAGTATTCACAGTGGAGGAAGCGAGGTACCTGGGTAGACAGGATGGGGTGCGCCACAAACAAGGGATGTATCAAGTGCTAGAGGGCATACACACAACTGAGGAGGAGGTGAAGCAGTTACTCAGTGATCTTGATACCTGAAAGGCGATGGGTCCGGACAACATCTCCCCGTGGGTTCTTCGGGAAGGAGCTGAGGCACTGAGTGTGCCACTTACCATAATATTCAACACATCCCTTGAAAATGGGCAGTTACCTGAGGTATGGAAGAAGGCCAACGTAGTCCCCATCTTTAAAAAAGGAGACAGAAAAGAGGCACTAAACTATAGACCGGTGTCACTTACATGTATAGTGTGCAAAGTCCTGGAGAAAATCATCAGGGAAAGAATGGTGGAGCACCTCGAGCTGAACAGGATAATAAACACCAGGTAGCACGGATTCCGGGAAGGCAAATCCTGTGTAACAAACCTCCTAGAGTTATATGATAAAGTAACAGAGGTAAGGCAAGAGAGAGAAGGGTGGGTTGATTGCATTTTCCTGGACTGCAGGAAGGCCTTCGACACAGTTCCTCATATGAGATTAGTAAAGAAGCTGGAAGAACAAGCGTGTATAACAGGAAGGGCACTGGAATGGATCAGGGAATACCTCACAGATAGGCAACAACGGGTCATGGTGCTTGATGAGGTATCACAGTGGGCGCCTTTGATAAGTGGGGTACCGCAGGGGTCAGTCCTAGGACCAGTGCTATTCTTGGTATATGTAAATGACATGACAGATGGGATAGACTCAGAAGTGTCTCTGTTCGCAGATGATGTGAAATTAATGAGGAGAATCACATCGGAGGAGGACCAAGCAGGACTTCAAACAGACCTGGACAAACTTGACATCTGGTCTAGCAAATGGCTTCTCGAATTCAATACCACCAAATGCAAAGTCATGAAGATCGGAGAAATGCAAAGAAGACCGCTGACAGAGTACAGGCTAGGCGGACAAAAGCTACAAACCTCGGAAAAGGAGAAAGACCTTGGGGTGAGTATAACGCAAAGCACGTCTCCGGAGGCACACATCAACCAGATAACTGCGGCAGCATATGGACGACTGGCAAACCTAAGATTAGCGTTCCGTTACCTTAACAAGGACTCGTTTAAGACACTGTACACCGTGTACGTCAGGCCCATACTAGAATATGCAGCACCAGTCTGGAACCCACACCTGGTCAAGCACATAAAGAAACTAGAGAAAGTGCAAAGGTTTGCGACAAGGTTAGTTCCACAACTAAGGGGTCTGTCCTATGAAGAAAGGCTGAGGGAAATAGGACTAACAACACTGGAGGAAAGAAGGGTCAGAGGAGACATGATAACGACATACAAAATACTGCGGGGAATCGACAAGGTAGACAGTGACAGGATGTTCCAGAGAGGGAACACAGAAACAAGGGGACACAACTGGAAGCTGAAGACTCAGATGAGTCAAAGGGATGTTAGGAAGCATTTCTTCAGCCACAGAGTAGTCAGGAAGTGGAATAGTCTAGAGAAAGACATAGTGGAGGCAGGAACCATACACCGTTTTAAGACGAGGTATGAAAAAGCTCATGGAGCAGGGAGAGCAGATATCCAGTAGCAGGCAGCGCAGAGGCGGGACCAGGAGCTGAGTCTCGACCCCTGCAACCACAATTAGGTGAGTACTGTACACCGTGTACGTAAGGCCCATACTAGAGTATGTAGCACCAGTTTGGAACACATACCTGGTCAAGCACGTTAAGAAATTAGAGAAAGTGCAAAGGTTTGCGACAAGGTTAGTTCCAGAGTTAAGGGTAATGTCCTACGAAGAAAAGTTAAGGGAAATCGGCATGACAACACTGGAGGATAGGAGGGTTAGGGAGAGACATGATAACGACATACAAAATACTACGTGGAATAGACAAGGTGGATAGAGACAGGATGTTCCAGAGAGGGGACACAGAAACAAGGGGTCACAATTGGAAGTTGAAGACTCAGATGAGTCAAAGGGATGTTAGGAAGTATTTCTTCAGCCATAGAGTAGTCAGGAAGTGGAATAGTCTAGCAAGTGATGTAGTGGAGGCAGGAACCATACATAACTTTAAGACGAGGTATGATAAAGCTCATGGAGAAGGGAGACAGAGGATCCAGTAGCGATCAGTGAAGAGACGGGGCCAGCAGCTGAGTCTCGACCCCTGCAACCACAATTAGGTGAATACAATTAGATGAGTACACGCACACACTCACACACACACACATACTCACACACACACTCTCACACACACACACACACGTACGCCCCGATGGCATGGTGGCTAGCGCTCTTCCTTCACGCACGGAGGGCCCGGGTTCAATTCCCGGCGGGGCCGAAACATTTCGAAGTGTTTCGTTACACACATACATACATACAACAGGCCTAGTGTCTAATCGACATGTGCCTAGGGCAAAATGGTAACTAACTAACACACACACACATACACAAACACTAATACTACTACATACAACAGGCCTAGTGTCTAATCGACATGTGCCTAGGACAAAATGGTAACTAACACACACACACATACACACAAGCTTATAAACAACAATCAGCACGGACTCATGGAAGGCAAATCCTGTGTCACAAACCTTCTGGAGTTCTATGACAAAGTAACAGAAGTAAGATACGAAAGAGAGGGGTGGGTTGATTGCATTTTCTTGGACTGCAGGAAGGCCTTCGACACAGTTCCTCATAAGAGATTAGAGCAGAAGTTAGAGGATCAGGCGTGTATAACAGGAAGGGCACTGCAATGGATCAGAGAATACCTGCCAGGGAGGCAACAACGGGTCATGGTACGTGATGAGGTATCACAGTGGGCGCATGTGACGAGCGGGGTCCCACAGGGGTCAGTCCTAGGACCAGTGCTATTCTTGGTATATGTGAATGACATGATGGATGGGATAGACTCAGAAGTGTCCCTGTTCGCAGATGATGTGAAGTTAATGAGGAGAATTAAATCAGATGAGGATCAGGCAGGACTTCAAAGAGACCTGGACATGCTGGACACCTGGTCCAGCAACTGGCTTTTCGAATTTAACCCCGTCAAATGCAAAGTCATGAAGATCGGGGAAGGGCAAAGAAGATCGCAGACAGAGTATAGGCTAGGTGGCCAAAGACTGCAAACCTCGCTCAAGGAGAATGATCTTGGGGTAAGTATAACACCAAGCACGTCTCCGGAAGCACACATCAACCAGATAAATGCTGCAGCATACGGGCGACTGGCAAACCTGAGAATAGCGTTCCAATACCTTAGTAAGGAATCGTTCAAGACACTGTACACCGTGTACGTCAGGCCCATACTAGAGTATGCAGCACCAGGTTGGAACCCCATCTGGTCAAGCACGTCAAGAAATTAGAGAAAGTGCAAACGTTTGCGACAAGCCTAGTTCCAGAGCTAAGGGAATGTCCTATGAAGAAAGGTTAAGAGAAATCGGCCTGACAATACTGGAGGACAGGAGGGTTAGGGGAGACATAATAACGACATACAAAATACTGCGGGGAATAGACAAGGTAGATAGAGACAGGATGTTCCAGAGAGGGGACATAGAAACAAGGGGTCACAATTGGAAGTTGAAGACTCAGATGAGTCAAATAGATGTTAGGAAGTATTTCTTCAGCCATAGAAGAAGTGGAATAGTCTAGCAAGTGGAATAGTCAGGAAGTGGAATAGTCTAGCAAGTGATGTAGTGGAGACAGGAACCATACATAGCTTTAAGACGAGGTATGATAAACCTCATGGAGCAGGGAGAGAAGGGACCCAGTAGTGGTCAGTGAAGAGGCGGGGCCAGGAGCTGAGTCTCGACCCTGCAACGACAATTAGGTGAATTAGATGAGTACACCGCAGCAAGGGAACAGCAGAAAGCAACAACGAGACCACCACTTCTCTGCCAGACGCATGTAATATTCATCTGGTTTGGGTTGCAATAGCACCAGTCTCTGCATGCTGGAAACTAAGGGTCACTCACTCCTGAAAGATATCAGAATTAGAGTAAATAGCATGTAGTAGCACTTAATAGCATTTACTAAGGTGTAGGTGAGTTAAGGCAGCACATGACAGCAGGCTAGTGTTGGGCTCCACCAGTACATACACAAATGGACGTGCACACGTGAGTACCCATGCACTTTTTTTTTATCAAAATAACATAAGTACATAAAAAAATAACAGTACATGGCCTTAAAACATCAGCCATCTCATAAGCCAACATTAATACAATCTGCACAGGACGCACCAAAGTATACAAAATCATAAAGATCACAGAAAATCTGGTGAGCCAGACCTCACACACACCAAGAAATACTTTATTACATGATGAACATATTGTTAAACAGATAACATAACAAAACACAGATTTAACACCAGCACAGGAGTTTTGGAAAACGTCACTAAAAACGTAGCTCCGCTAAACACCCCAATATTTACAAGAAACAATGCACCTCTAAGGTGAAGACATGTACATTGCATGACACTGCACATGAAAGCTCAGCAAGGGTCTAATGACCACACAATGTAAAAGTATACAATGTAATATCTTCCCCCCTTCCACTAACACACGCATATTCTTCCATGGACACAGGTCCATCAAAGCCTACCATTATAAAATTTACACAAAACCAATAAGTGCATTAAACCCTCGGACGTCAAAGAAACACTGCCATAGCCAGATGAACTGGCCTTACATAAGACATATAGCATCCTGGTCTGTAACGCACCTTACTAATTTAATGCACTGCAATACAAAATTATAAACCTACACAGTATCTTCCTCACAAAAGATCACCACACAACAAAACAAATGCCATAACTTTTAGAGCTATAAAACATAGCCTCAAAACACGTTAAACCTTAGACATATGTCAATACAAAAACATTGAAATATATATAAATAACATTTCCAAGAAGCCAAAAGTCCAAATTATCCGGTCAGAATATAATAAAGCATACAGTCTAGGTAAACCCCAGTCGCCTCTCCCCTTATATACACCCCCCCTGGGACATCCCTATTGTCTTGAGGCACAAAGACATCCATGCATACCTTCCCGTGTCTAGCCGTCTCCCCAAACCCCTCCCCATCGACAGTCCCCTCTTCAACGTGCAAACTCGATAAGAAACCCCCATGACCCCCAAAACCTATGCCCCTACCCCACACAGACACCACCTAACACACACATCCACCCTCATGCAACCAGCCCCATCCTATCTACTGACCAGCCCACTTACAACTGCCAACTCATCCACCCTTAAATCCCCCAAAGTCATAGCCTGTCCCCACCAAAAGCCTTTCTCAACATTTCCCATATATCTCATGGTTCCTACATCTCGTTCTATAGAATCTAGCCACTAGTGCCC